>RJWH01008043.1:0-34046 GCA_004363575.1 Solenodon paradoxus | reverse complement strand
AGGAGGAGGAGCAGGAGCAGGAGGAGGAGGATATGGAAGAGGAGGAGGAGCAGGAGAAGGAGGCCACCTTCACTGGGCTTGGGAAGCACATGCAAATATGATCAGGTCATTCCACACTTGGTCCCTCCAGGGAGATCTGCCCCCCCACAGCTGCGAGCCGATGTTTTGTTCTCTAAATCAGCAGACCCAGGTTGGGTAACAGCATTAGGTAGAAAGCCCAAGTCCCTCCTTCGACGTCAGGTGTCCTTGACGAGAAGTCACACTTGTTCCCAGGTTTGGAATACAGAGGGAGGGCCCTGTGGCCGGCAGAACCTGCAACCCGATCTCTGGGAAAAAATGAAACAAATAAATAAAATGAACACGGGAAGGGGTGGATCTTCATAAGCTGCACGACTTTTGGCCTCAGGAGAGTCAGTGTTCCTGAGTATCAAGTGCTGGATGCTGGGTGCTGGATGCATCTGGGGGAGAACCAACCCATTCTTCTGTAAGTGGGGTAGCCCGCTCTACCCTGATGCTTGAACAGAAGCCACTGTTCCTACAGGAGAGATAAGAGATGAAGAGATATGGAGAGATGGACAGAGATGGGCAGAGATGGAGAGAGATGGAGAAACGGAGGGAGATGGAGAGATGGAGAGAGATGGAGAGAAATGGAGAGAGATGGAGGGAGATGGAGAGATGGAGGGAGATGGAGAGATAGAGGGAGATGGAGAGATGAAGGGAGATGGATGGAAGGGAAGTGGAGGAGAAAAGCCTCCCATGCATAGTGCTGGGTCTAGGGCCAAAGTCGTGAACTCATCCATCATTCTTTATTCACATGCTGGATCTATACCTCCCACTTAGGTTTATATATTTTAATTCAATGTCTTTCGGGGTCTAATGCTCATGGGTCCCAGGTTGGGACAGCAGTGAAGAGTGAAGGTAAAAAGGTTATGGCAGAAATGTGACCTACTTGGCTGGTGCCTGTGACTTCTAATCCATTCCCTTCAGCTCTGGAGGGGTTGCCAGCTTCCCTTTCTCATTAGCCATGTGGAATGGGTGGCAGGTGGATGGGTGGGCTGGTGAGCTGGTGGATGGATGGATGATGGGTGAATGGATTGTGGATGAGTGATTGGGAAACTGGTGAATTGGTGGGTCAATGGATGGATGGATGAATGGGCAGATATATGAATGCATCAGTGGAGAGATTAATATAGAAGTGGATGGATGATGGATGATGGAGGATGCTATATAGATGATGGATGATGATGGATGATGGATGCTGGATAGACGATGGATGAATAATGGATGATGGATGAATGATGGATGATGGATAATGGATGGATGATGGATGGATGATGGATGGATGATGGAGGATGGATAATGGATGGATGATGGATGGATGATGGATGGATGATGGAGGATGGAGTATGGATGATGGATGAATGATGGATGATGGATGGATGACAGGTGGATGATGGATGGGTGGTGGATGGAGGATGGAGTATGTATTATGGATGATGGATGACAGATGGATGATGGGTGGATGGATGGGCAGATATATGAATTTATCAGTGGACAGATGAATGTGTAAGTGGATGCATCATGGGTGATGGATGATGGATGGATAATGGATGATGGATAGATGATGGGTGGATGATGGATGATGGATGGATGATGATGGATGGATGTTGGATGATGGATGGATGATGGATGATGGGTGGATGATGGGTGGATGATGGATGATGAATGGATGATGGATGATGGGTGATGATGGATGAATGGGTGATGGGTGAGTGACCCATATGCTGTATGCTGGATGGATGCATGATTGAATGGATTATAGGTGAATAAGTGGGTAAAAGGGGGGATGAGAAGATGGATAATGGATTGTGGATGAGTACATGATGATAATGAAAGATATATAGATATAGATAGATGACAGAAAGATAATGAATGGATGATGGAGGATGGATGGATGGAGGATGGGTGGATAGGTAGATAACAGTGAATAGATGAGAGATTGATGGACGGATGGGATGAAGAAGGCTGATGGACAGGTGGATGATGGATGCGTGAATGACAGATGGGTACACAGCTGTGTGAAACTGGATAAATGCACATGTAAAAATATGTACCTATGTTTAGATGATTAGCCTCTCTGATTTCTGGAAGGCTGGAATCCCTCTCTGATTTCTTGACATCACCCAGGAATTCCGTGTACCCTTGTTTGTGGAGCGTTCAGGCCAGCTATTTTTAAATCATACAACATTTAAATGTGTGCTTTTTTGTCCTACAGGGAATTTTTAAACAGCAGCAAACTCGCCTGGCCTTATTTGTCATGATAAGCGGGAGAGGTATTTGCTCTAAAGAACTTTATATTTTCTTTGCCTGAGGAAATAAATAGGCTGAAATTGTTCTGGAAACTAATCAGCCAGTGCAGCCCGAGAAAGCTCGAGGTAAGCATAAAATAAACTTGGACACCGCGAAAGCAGATAATTAAAGGACGGATCGACGTGAGCTCTGGAAATGGGGGGACACGCCTGTCCCTAGCACCATGCACCCGGGGTGCCCACCAGCCACAGATCGGGGTCAATGACGAACGGAGGAGGAGAGCCGTTTGCACGGTGAGACTTCCAGGGGGCAACTTTGTCCTCCTCACCAGGGCAATGCAATCAAGAGTCTCGTGGTCCAAGAAATGCACCAGCAGGAGAGACAGAGTCGCTACGTCCAGTTGAAGGCGTTTGCACTGGAGATGAAGCCACCAAACTGCCTTGGACCCCTCCTGCCAAGCCAACATCTCTCAGGCATGAGCACACCACCTTCTCTGTGGCAGAGAGAGGGGAACCCACAATTTCTCGGGAGAACCAAATCAGCAGACAAGACCCCGGTTGAGTTGTATCCTTTCCATCCCAATGTCCGCTCCCCACATCTGCATTATGAGCCAGGAGCATGACCTCTGCAAGATTTAACTGTGAGCCGATGTCGGGTCTGCACACATCTCCTATAAATTGGGGGTGTCCCCTATAAAGTGAGGGCTGTGGTGGACTCCCTGTGGTCTCCTCCTGGTTCACATTCACCCTGAACAGTCTTCCAACAAGTCACCTGGAAGCCAGCAAACGGGACAACATTTCTGGCCAGGGGGTTGACGTTGCCTCAATGAAACGTTTCTGGGTGACCTCAGGTTTTAACTCTTCCCCTCACCTGTTCTTCTAACACGACAGAGACCGTGCATCCCTTCCTCATCGGCCCAAGTTCAGAACCGGGAGCACCGAGCCAGTTCTGACGGGTCCAGCTCTGGGGATGCTCCCGTGGCTGCTGGCCATCACGCCTCGCAGCTCCCTGTCCAACACCAGCTGCCAAAGGGCGTTGGCAGACGCTCAAGACGGCTGACCTCTTTCCACTTCAATCATGTCCTTGATTTTATTTGTGACATTTCTGAAAGGGTGCTAAGAGACTCCTGACATGCCGTGGAGCTCGGTGGTCGCAGGCACGCACCCCATTTCGTCACCAACGCTACCACCCACCTCTGGATGCCTGAAATCTGGCACCAAGGAAAATGTGTCCCCCATTATAAGCCTGACTCCCTGTCTCCCTCCCTGCAGCCTCTGGCCTCTACTGTCCTCTCCTCTCTCTGTGGATGTGTCTTCTCTGGGGACTGCATTTAAGAAGCATCAATGATGTGGTCTGGCAGTGGCGTATTTCATAGAGCATCATATCCTCAAGGTGCATCCATGCCATAGCATCCATCAGTATCTCCTGTTCTTCTGAGGCTAACGTTCCCTTCAATGGAGGGAGCACCTTATGTTTCTCCACTGCTCATGGTCGGACTCCGGCATCTGTCATCTGTTGGCCATGGGGAATAAGAATAAATAGCTTCATTTATTAGAAGGTTATCTGCTTTCCTTTCAAGCACCACATCCATGCATCAGCCATCATTCTCCGACATCCATCCATCACCCATCATCATCCATCATCCATCATCACCCATCATCATGCATCCATCATCCATCCATCATCCATCATCACCCATCCATCATCATCATCATCCATCCATCATCATCCATCCATGACCCATCATCAGTCATCCATCATCATCATCCATCATCATCCATCCATCATCCACCATCCATCTATCATCATCCATCATCCACCATCATCCTTCATCATCCTACATCATCTTCCCTCATCCTCCATCATCCATCATCATCCATCATCATCCATCATCCAGCATCCACCCATCATCATCACAGGAGCATGCAGCCACCTGCAGAAAGGTGATCAGGGGCTCACTCAATGGATGGGTGGGCAGATGGCACCAAGGGAACAAGAGGGACAGGTCAGAACAGGTAAGAAGCAATTAACGACTCCTTTGAGCAGCTGCTGTGGGAGGGGAGAGAAGATGCACAAGGCGTTGCTGCAGGGTTGGCATTTCTGTTGTTGATGGAGTGAGCTTCTGCGTATGGAGATGGTCTCAGATGCCGACCTCTCCCTCTCATCTCTGGGAACACCACCCAGGACCGAGGACTGGGGCCGAGTCCAGGAGAAGGACTCACAGCTGACCTCCGGTGGGTGGTCCCTGCCTGGGCAGGACAGCAGGTCCCCCACAGTGCATGGAAAGGCCCTTCAGGGCACGATGACGGCAGCAGCATCGACCTCGTGTTTAAGCCCCGACCCCGTTGGGGTCCACTGACCCCAAGTCCCGCTGTGCCTCTGTGGCCCACGGCCCCCACACTCAGATGGCCTGCAGGTCCCCCTGCACCCCCCCAAGTCACTCTGTGAGACATGCCAGTGTGTCCCGACCGCCAGCCCTGGCACCCTGAATGTTCAAGATGCCCCCAAATGCACTGGTTCCATCCCATCCCTGGAGCTGACACCGTGAGGAGGTGGGACTTTGGGGACCTCCGGTCATGAGAGTCAGGTGCCCTCATGCACGTCCCCATAGGGCACCGTGTCCCCTTCCACCGGGTGAGGACATGGGGTGAAGACACCCATCTCTACATGGGACGTCATCCCCTTCATCCACCACCCTGCCTGGAACCCGGCCTCGGCCTCCGCCTGTGAGGGCGCCCTGTGTTCTGGGGCGACCCGGCCCCTGGTGGGTCCCAGCGCACGACACGCAGAGGCTCCTGTCAGGCGTGACAGACACATGACGCCGAGGGCCACGGTCAGCTGCACGTGGGGCCATTGCTGGCTTTGCTGCCTGTTCCCAGAAAGCACTTTCCCCTAAACACAAAGACCCCCTTGGACATCGGTCTGACCCGCCCAGAAACAGCCGGCAGCCCCGCCAGCAAGCAGACTGTATGCTCCGCCCCGTCCCTGTCCCTCTGGAGCCCCGGGGGTCCCCACACCCCTTTCAGCAGCCCGTCCCCAGCATCCGGGACGCAGCCGGGCCCCAGCACACGGGATGCATGGGGCGCAGGCAGACACGCCTCCCCACCCCCGCACACGGGAGGCAGCTGGACCCCCCTTTGCACATGGGACGCAGCCTGGGGCCCCCAGCACAGGGGACGCAGCCCGGGCCCCAGCATATGGGGCTCATCCTGGGCCCCAGCACACGCACCGCCCCCGACCCCGTGTGCGCAGGCGCGCGAGGCCCCGTTCTGGGACATGAAGCCCCAATTTGTCTCCATCATTTGCCGCTTCATCCCTAATGGGCTGCGTGTGCGCTCCGCGGCCGTCTCCCTGACAGCGCTGCCAAGTGTGATTAGGGCCGGGAGGGACGTCCCCACCCGGGGCGGCCCTGCAGCTCATCCCTCCACCCCGCCTCCTGCACACGAACCTCCGACTCTTCTTTCTCAGGCGGCCGGACACTCCCGCCGGTCGGCCCGGGAGAGTCATCGCAGGAACGGGGGGTGGAAGCCGGACCCCGTTTTCTGAAAACGCCCCGCACCTGGCCGGGGGGCCCCGAAGCCCGGGCGCTGCAGGTCATCGGGGGCCCTCAGGCTCACAAGGGTGGACTCCGAGCACAGCCAGGCTCGCCGCCTTGGGGCGGGCGGTCTGCACCCCAGCCGCCCCCCAGCATCGCGTGTGCCGGGGCAGAGCTGCCCTCGACCCTGCGGGGACCCGGCGGACGGTCAGGCACGGGCGGCCCAACGCTGGTCCTCGTCCCGTCCGTCTTCCCAAACACAAACACCACAAGTCCACCCTCATTCTGACGTGACCGGAACACTTCCCCCGACCCCCAGGTCCCCCGAGGTGTGGGGCTTCCCAGGCAGGAGTGGGAGCCTGGCCAAGGGCAGCTCCTGCCTCCACATTTGACTTGTTTAAACAAAAGGCCCACGCAACTTGCATCTTAGGCTTTGCTTTTGTCTAGTTGTTTATCGTCATGAGGACACTGCTGCCACCACCTGGTGCCTGGTGGTGCCCGGACAGACAGACAGGCAGCGGCGTCCTGGAGGCCCCAGGGATGGAAATCCTGGGGTGGACAGAGACCAAGGAAGGTGGCCCAGTGACCATACCACGTCGGCTGCACTGAGGACCCTGCTGGCAGGCTGTTCTGTCCCATTTCTGTCCCCAGGAATGGAAGGGGAAACCACTGGGTGTTGACCCGAGACACCCACTGACCGTCTTCCCAGATCCCCTCCGAGTGCCCCTGAGGAGATACGGACAGGCCACAGGCAAGGGCCCTGGGCCCAGATGCCACTTCCTCATCGTCCAGGACACACTCGACTCAGGTCCTCACTCAGCACGTCTGCAGGGACCTGTCACACACCTGTCTCTGTCCACACGGCTGCTCCTCTGTCTGTGTCTCCTCTGAGGACACGGGGCTGGGAGGTGTGTCCTCGTCTCAGGTCCTCACTCACCACGTCTGCAGGGACCTGTCACACATCTGTCTCTGTCCACACGGCTGCTCCTCTGTCTGTGTCTCCTCTGAGGACACGGGGCTGGAAGGTGTGTCCTCGTGTCAGGTCCTCACCCACCACGTCTGCATGGACCTGTCTACACTCCTCTTTCCGACAGCAAGTACAAAGTCCTAGTCACCATTCTCACTTGTGCCTCCAATGCACAGTCGCCAGCCCCCCAGCTCACTCTCACTCACCTCTGACGCCCACTCAGAGTCAGGGACCCCGCAAACCCCCACATCGTGATGAAATCTCCGGCTCCTAGACATTGTTCCCTTCACCCGACTTGCTGTCCTGCCAGTAGGACAGACATTCTCTCTGTTCCCTGACACTGTGGCGCTCATTGGAAATTACAAGAAAGAGGAGGGCAGGCCACCCCATTTTTGAGGGCCGGGGAGGTATTTCTGAGCCTCTGTCTTCCGAAATGGGAGACAAAATTTTCCCAGTAGCTCTTCGAGTTGGAATCACACCACACACGAAACAGACCCGTCAGCACCTGTTCGGAGTGCTGGGCATTCGCTGGGGCTTTCCTGCGTCGGCAACTAGAAACATCTGTTTGTGGGTCCCCTGACACCCTACACCCGCCTCGTGGGGCCGGGCCGCCTCGGACCCGCTGGACCGGGTGCCGGCACCTCCAGGAGGACGATGCTGCCTCCAATTTCAGGTCCGCGGAGACCGTCCCGTCTGGAAAGGCCGGCCTGATGTCCTCTGCGGCCGATCCCAAGGCGGCTGGACCCACACCTGTGTCCATGTCCTCACGGGCCACGCTCCGCACCTTCCTCTGAAAGAACCCCGCTCCCGTCCAGCTGTGCGAGACGCCTTCCCAGCAGGTGCTGCAGACACGCTGAGCGGCTGCAGCGTCGTCGCAGAGGAAGCGGCGTCCGGTCCCCATGCCCGGCCCTGCCCAGCAGCTGCACGCCCGCCCGGGAAAGCTGCCGGCGAGCGGGGTCCGGGATCCCGAGATGCGTGCGCGCGGGGCCTCGGACTCAGGCCCCGGCACCTTCCGCAAGGTCGGAACCCTGGCAGGTGGGGAGGCCAGACCCGTGCAGGCGACGCTGAGTGCAGAATCTGGGCTGCAGCCGCGTCCACGTTCGGAGCTGCCGGGGCTCTACTGCAGGGCCTTCCTCACTGAGCTGACCGTCCCCGCGCGGCGATGGGGACGCCGGACCTCGGAGCGCCGTCTGAGGTGCTGGGGCACATGCATCTCCTCCTGGTTGCTCTTCCCAGCTCTGTGCAACCGCGAGGGTTGTTTTCCTTTGCAACTGTCTGCCGCCGAGTGGCTACAATGTATTTTCCTTTCTGACCATTGGAGGTGGGAGCGCAGTTCTGTTCTGTCTTCCCAGCCTCCGACCCTCCTTACCTGTCCCCCCGGGAGGTCTCTGCAGACGGGGTATCAGCCGTACCCCTCAGAGGTCTCTCCACATGGCTGGGCCATGCCCGGGGCGGGGGTCCCCATGGACTCCAGCTCCTCCTCCCACCGGACTCCTCCAGCCCCCAAAACAGCCCGTCTCGGACTCAAAAAGTCCCAGAAACACCATGACTCGCTCCTTCCCAGTCCCCGCTCTTGGCAGCGACCGTGGCCCCCTCGTCAGCAGGACTGGGGTGCTGGCTGCACCCCCAGCATCTTGCAAAAGTCCTCAAGGCTCTTCGAAAGCCTCCATCTTTAACAACAACGAAAAAAAGGTGGCGTCCTTGCCTGCAGTGTAGACAGAGGTAGGATCCAGCCTGAAATCACTGCCGTCTGCTGCCACCGAGGGTCCTCGCCTGGGACACAGAAACGCAGAGCCCCCAGCAGCCCCCACTGAGAGGTTGCCGCCCGTCCTGCAGGTCCCGTCCGTCTCCTTGGGTGCACACGCCTGAGAGCATCAAAGCTTCCGAGTGGGGTGACTCAACCGGGACTTCGAAACCTCCCCCAAAAGACGTGGGGGCAATGGCCTCCCCGGGAAAGAGGTTTTGCATTTCATCTCAAATGAAATCCCTCCTTCCCCGCTCATCGACCAAGCTGCCCCTCACGAGCCCTGCCCCGAAAGCAGCCCTGGCTCCCTGCCTGCCTGGCAGCGCAGTCCTCCTAATTACGGCGCCGTGGGCCGCACTCAGGACTCTGCCCTCCGTCTCCCGGCTTTGAAGCCATCAAAGGTGGCGGAGGAGCCTCCCCCGTCTCTGCCCCCGCCTTCCTCGTCCTCCTCTGCACGAATGCACGCGAGTTCTTCTCCGCAATCCGCCCCCCACCTGAGGCCAACCCTGGCCGCCTGCGAGGAGACACTTTGCAGCTGGACCTTCCGGGTCTCCAAGCCTCAGCTGGTCTGTGGGACGCGGGTCTGCCGGCCACAGCTGCAGAAATCCCAGAAAGCCTCCCGGTGCTGCGGTCGAGTTGCAGGCGCCCTCCACCCCTGGGCACCCAGCACGGTCCGTGCAGGTGGGACCGGTCGGCGGACCAGGAGAACGTGCAGGCCCCTTGAACTCGGGGCGTCCGAGGGACCAAAGGAGAAAAGCGAGGGCAGTGAGAGGGAGATGGGAGACCATTCCCGAGGTGGCCGGGATGCGGATACGGGGGCGGCTGGGGTGAGGGAGGAGGGACCGTGGAAGATTCTGGGGTTGGGGTCTGGGCGGGGTGTGGAGGGAGAAGGCACAGAACACAGGAGACCTGGAAACGTGTGTTAAATGTGCTTATTTGTGGCCTCACGCAAATAAGTCCATGGTTAGAACTTCTGTGGAAACACTGACTCTGTGTTGGACTCGGGCGGGTACACGGATGCAGAAGCACACAGAAGAGGGGTTTTCGGTGACAGGCAGTCACAGGTGCACACACGTCTGAGCCATCAGTGTCAGATACACATCCACACACGTGCACACACAGTGAGATGCACACACACAGGTGCAGACATCTGCATCACTAATCTGAGCTGCACACGCACATAAACACACACTCACGCGCTCCGGCCGAAAGGTCCTCGCCTGCGGACCTCTCCGACGCGCCCACTCACATCTTGGCGTCATTCTGGTCTCCCCAAGCACATGGCTCCGGGGCTCCGGGGCGCGCCGGGGCGCCATCATGTGCACCCCAGGGGACACCCCCGGCACCAGCACCAGAGGCTCAGAGAAACATCCGATAGGGTGCGGTGCCTCTCACCTCCCACCACGCACTCCGTCCAGGAGAGCATCCCTGCTCCCTTCTGCCACACCCGCTTTTATCCGTTGAATGAATTTCCCGCTGCCCTCGGAAGTGGAAACAGCCGGCCCCTGGGAGCTCCTTGACCGCAGGCCTGCAGGACTAGTATTCAATCCCTGGCAGCTGGTGCCCAGATTCTGCAGGAAGCCGCACGCAAATCACACCGATGGGCAGGCCAGTCGCCGTCCCCCAGGTCTCACCACCTCTGAGTCCCTGCGGGGCCCCAACCCTGGACCGGGCCTGAGCCCAGCACCCGCTGTCCCCGGCCAGCCTCTGTGAGTGTCTAAGACTCTGCTAATTGCTCCAGGTGAGTCCCACTTGAAACCAGCTCCTGGTGCTGCCAGATTGCAGGCTGAAATGGCACTTCAGGGGATCAAAGACTGGCTCCAGCATCACCGGCACTGCGGCAGGCTTTAAAGAGGACTGTTATCTCCCAGGGGGCCCTGACCTGGGCTCTGGTGACAGGGAGAGCCGCTCAGGAAGAGGCGGCCTCCCAGCTCACAGGCACACCCTCAGGTGGCCGCTTCAAGGACAGACTCCACTTCAAAGTGGGATGAGGCTGAAGGCAGAGAACTGGCGAAGGAGGTGACCTGGGAGAGCTGAGCGGCCAGTCGGGGAGGCGTGGCCAAGTCGCCGGCTGCATTCTGTCCGGGCTGCTGGGAACAGGGGTAGGTGTGATGGAGACACAAGGGACTGCTTAATAATATTAATTTTATTGTTTCTTGGGTGTATGTGCTCTGTGCATTGAGGAGATTGAATCCACAACTCTGTCCGTATGAAGGTCCCAGCACCCGCTCCAGCAGATCCCAGGGTCCATCTCCCCAACCTGATCTTTCTATCACGTGTCCAGGCCACAGCGTCTCCCTCCATCCTCTGTGGACGGGCCTGAAGATCGTGTCCAGGTCTGGTCTGCTGGGACCTGTGCTGCTGGGAACACAGGGTGCAGAGATTTTGTTTGCATTGCTCTCTGCATGGAGGACACTGAATCTGCACCTCCATCCGTGTGCAGGTCCCAGCACCTCCTCCAGCAGATCCCAGGGCCCTTCACCCCCAACTGGTCCCTCCTTCCTTCCCTGGTCCCTCCTCCCTCCACCCCTGGGAGCCGCCATCTGTGTGCCGGGAGCTTTGTGCTTGAGATTTATGTCTTTATCTCCACGTGGAGTGATACCATCCTGTCCTCTCTCTTTCTGACTCATCTCACTCAGCAGGGTCCCCTCCAGGTGCCTCCAGGGGGGACAAAGGGCACGATGTCACCTTCTTCACAGCTGCCTTGAGTCCCGTGGAGGGTCCACACCCCAGCGTCTCCCTCCGTCCTCTGTGGACGGGCCCGGAGGTCGTGTCCAGGTCTTGTCTGAGCTGGACTGTGACCCGCAGTCTCATTAGGAGAGCCTCTGCATTTTCATGACTTCCATCTTTGTTTCTCCATTTACTTTCTGTCCCCCCACACCTGCAGGGTCACCACCATGCACTTGGGGTCCCCCACACCGGGTCTGGGGTCCGCCCGTCCTGTGCTGCCAAGTGGCTGCGTGCACAGGAGACCTGGCCTGACCCAGCTGGGGTGGGAAAGTGTCAGCTGCACAGACACTGCCGGATCGCGGGTAGGCAGTGCGGCCTCGAGGAAAAGGCCTGTTTGTGTCCTGGAGATGAAGTCGGCATGTGTGCAGGCTTCAGAGGCAGGACCGGGAGCCTCAAATGCGGGAGAGACACCCACAGGGTAGCCTGACCTGGAGCCGCGCCCCACGCAAGCCCCGGATCCAACGCACCGCCGGCGCCCCGACCCTGCACGAGGACCCCAGGACGGCACACAGACGCCCTGGCCGTGCACAAGACCCCGAAACGCTGCACACACAGGTCCCGGGAACCGGCACTCAGCCGCCGACGGTGTAGCCCTGTGTCCGGACCCTGCAGGCAGCCCAGGGACCCCACACAGATCTCGGGATCCCACACAGGCCCCAGACCCTGCACGCAGACCCGCAGACCCCGTGCGACCCCGGATCCAGCGCGCAGGCCCCACACGCAGAACCCCGTGTACCTTCACGCAGACTCCGCCTCACACAAACCCCCAGACCCCACACCCAGGCCCCGGACCCCACACCCAGACCCCGAATCCAGCGCGCAGGCCCCGGACCCCACACCCAGGCCCCGGATCCAGCGCACAGATCCCGGACCCAACCCCAGGCCCCGGATCCAGCGCGCAGGCCCCGCACGCAGAACCTCGCGTACCTTCACGCAGACCCCGCCTCACACAAACCCCCGGACCCCACACCCACACCCTGAATCCAGCGCGCAGATCCCGGACCCCAAACCCAGGCCCCAGATCCAGCGCGCAGGCCCCGGACCCCACACGCAGACCCCGGACCCCACACGCAGGCCCCGGACCCCACACCCAGGCCCCGGACCCCACACCCAGGCCCCGGATCCAGCGCGCAGGCCCCGGACCCCACACCCAGGCCCCGGATCCAGCGCGCAGGCCCCGGACCCCACACCCAGGCCCCGGACCCCACACCCAGGCCCCGGATCCAGCGCGCAGGCCCCGGACCCCATACGCAGACCGCAGCACAGAAACGGTCACTTCCAGGTAAAGTCACAGCGGTCATGCCCCGCGGCCGCCTGCACCACCTCTAAGTGCCTCTCGCTTGGTGCTCAGTGCTCAGCGCTGGGGGCGCAGAGAAGTCCCCGCTGGGGCGCTGGGGTGAGTGCCAGGGGCGCCCGGCAGTGAAAGGACACGGGTCCTCCCGCCCCTGGGAAGGCCCTCTGGTCCGAGACCCCGCGCTGTGTCCCCGCGGGAAGCTCACTTGGAGCAGCTGTGATGTGTGGCTGCACCGGACAGCGCCTGCCTGGAGGAAAGGCCACCGGCGAACTCTGACCGAGTGAGTGGCAGTCTGTCTGTCTGTCTCTCTCTCTCTCATCGATCCCCTGTATCTATAATCTATATCTACCCATCATCTGTCATTATCACTACCATTTATCACCCTACCTGTCACCTTTGTATCTATTACATGTCTATCAGCTCTGCCTATCAACTTACCTATCTGTATCTGTCTTCTCTCACCTAGACCTATCCATCCACCCATATCTACCATTATCATTCTGTCATTCAGCTGTCATCCACCTATCATCTCTTTTTATCTATGTCTATTGTCTATATGTACCATATATCTTCATATCTATAATCTGTCTTGTATCTAATCTATCTATTATCCTCTATCTTTATCAGTCTGTCATTTACCTATCACCTGTCTTTTTACCTGTATCTGTCATCTATGTATATGTGCACATATATATTATCCATCTATCTAATCTATCACCAATTATCTATATCTACCTATCTTTCCATTTATCTATCAAACTATCTATCCATCCTCAATCTATCACCCAGCCTTCATCCATCCATCCATTATTCATCCATACATCATCATCCATCATCATCCATCATACATCCATCATCATCCATCATCCATCCATCATCCATACATCATCATCCATCATCCATCATCATCCATCATCATCCATCATCCATTCATCATCCATCCATGATCCATACATCATCATCATCCATCATCCATCCATCATCCATCATTCGTCATCCATGGATGGATGATGGATGGTTGATGGATGGATAATGGATTATGAATGGATGACGAACAATGGATGATAAATGATGATGATTGATAGATGACTGATGGTTGATGCATGGATATTAGACATAATTACACAGATATAGATAAACAGATAAAGAAAGGCAGATGACAGATATAGGAGAGATATAGATACAGGAGATGATATAAACAGATATAGACACATTGTAGATATATAGATGACAAATACAGAGATAGAGATAGATGATACATGATTGATAGATGATAGATGTAGACAGATAATACGTAAATGATTGATCATAGATTATTGATGGTAGACAGACACATAGATACACAATGATACAAAGACAGATGATGGATACATAAATACACAGGTAGGTGAGAGAAAAAGACAGATGCACAAAGACACCACGTGCACTGACAGGGCTGGAGATGCCCGGGAAGGGCCGTCATGTTGTCCCTTGTCGGAACACAAGCGGTCCTACTGCCAATTTGTAAAGATTTGTCAGTTGGCTTGAAAACCAAAGCGTGTGGGCCTGTTCTTACGTCTCCTTTGATGAACGTGTGTGATATTTTGTCAAAAGGGAACTCAACACTCCCTTCCTCCATCCATCCAGCCATTTATCCATCATCCATCCATCTATCCATCCATTCCCGTCTCTACACCTCACCTAGTATCATCATCTATCTGTCCATCTGTCTTACCTCTGCCTCATTCAATTATGTCATCAACAATCTATCCTCCCTCTTCTATCATCTATCTACATCATCCACCTGCCATCTGTCAATCATCTTTCTATCATCGATCACCCAACCAACATCGCTCTCTCAAGCAAGTCTGTGTCCATCTCTCTCTAAAGTCTGTAAGTCCACGCAGTCTTTGGAAGGAAACAGCATTTTTTGAAACAACACACATGCAACCCACAGGTCTGATGGGAGCAGAGATGATGGATGTCCCCACGTGGACACCAGGAGAAGTCCACAACTGGAAGCCTCATCTGAACATCGGGAAAAACCCAGCTCCCACCACTTACCACCTTTTCCAGATTGCGAGCTGACTGACCTCAGCCAGACCTCACACCCACCTCCCTAGGCAGGAACGGGCATTACGCGGACCATCCCGCTTCCATCTCTGTGTCTCCTGCCATCCTGGCCAACGTTGAAGGCCCTGGTCTCTGCCCACGGGGACACGGAGGGAGGTGGGGAGACCGAATGTGGGCGAAGAGGGTGGACAGTCCAAACTGACTCGGACAGATGTGACTCCTCACCCACACCTTCACCCCAAGACCTTGTGTCAAAACCAGCTGTCCCTTCCAAGGAAACATGGTGGGTTGACCACGTGGCTTTTTCTCCCGCCAACCTGCTAGAGTGATCAAGTGAGAAGGTTGGCTGCAGACTCAATCCAGCGTGGACATGGGGCTAGGAGAGAAGAGGAGGCTGAGGACCGGCAGCTCCCCGCGCCTCTGGGTGCCGTTGGGGTCCCCCTGGGCGTCACCCCCACCCCTCTGGTGGACGCCCCTCTAGAATTTTCCAATCGCTTCTGCATCCTGCGAGCTGGACGCTCAGACCGGGGAGCGCCCTCGTGCTTCCCATCAACTGGGTGCGTTTCCTGCGGAAAACCCACATTTCCGTCAGCACGGAATTGCAGGGGGCGGGAGGGGGGCGGCGGTCCCCGGGGAGTGCCGGGGTGTTTTCTGCCGGAAAAGTAAAAATTAAAAAAGCTGACATGTTTGTTTTTCTCCCCCCTCCACCCGCATGTAACTTCATTAATTAACTCAAAAACCCGGAATATCAAGTAGATGGCCGGTCATGGCGTGTCGACCAATTGATTTTTTTTTTGCATTTGACACAATGCCATTGCATAATTTATCCGTATTATTAATTTATGGACCACCTCTCTTCGGAGCAGCTCATAATGTGTCTCCAACTTTGGTGTCTTATTAAACATTCATCATCGCCCTCCGAGGGAGGAAGGAGGCAAATAGGATTATATTATCAAACCATTTCTCCATAAAAATCTATAATTGGAACAAAAAGCAATTTCAGGGAGCACAGCCAGGCCCCAGAAAAGTAGAACCGAGATAATGCAATGAGATGCTTTTGTGAGATTCAGCACAAGCCAGCTGCAGATTCCTGGGGTCCAGCCCGTGGGGCGGGTGGGGCGGCAGGCTTGGGAGCGGGGACGGCCGGCCGGCTGAGTGTCCGCGGGTGTCTGTGGGGCTCCGATCCACTTTCAGGTGCCCCACGGTGCCGCCGCGAGGTCGGGAGGAGTCGGACGGCCGCTGCTCACGCTACGGAGCAAACACCCGTCCGTCCACTCACCGGACTGCGTTCCGGCTCCTCCTCGGGGCCCTGGGGTCTGCGTCCCGGCTTTCTCGGGTACTCCCAAGGCTCGGGCACCGGCGCCTGAGTCCCCACTGTCCCCACAAAGCTGACAGAGCTCCCGTTCCTCAGACGGGGACCCTTATTCCGCCTCCGCGCCTCCTCGGAAAGGACACAGAATGGTGACGGTCATGTCGTCTCCGGCCACTTCCGACGGCCTAGCTCCAAATCTGAGGGCTTCCATGGACGTGACCCGGGAGGGTGATGACACCAGGAAGGAGATGTCCATCCCCCCATGTCCAACCGGCACCTTGATGAGGAACCAGAAGACGATGTCGACGGGAGCTGGAGAGATTCGTTCCTTGAGCGCTTAGCCTGCGTTTCTGAGAGCACGGAGTTTGCTGGGGACCCGTCAGCTCCTGCCGCGGAGAGTGCCATCCACTTCCCGCGCCCGCCCGGGACCGTCTCCAGGCCTGGCCCCCGCCGCCCAGGGTCATGGGGCCTGAGGACACCCCAGGGCCGCCCGTCATCCTGGAGGGTTTGAGTCCGGGGGAGGTGGTCGGGGGGCGGGACACTGCGAGAGATGGATGGACAGATATCCAGCACTCGGACGATGAGACCGCAGGGTCCGGCGGTGGGTGGCTGGCGACGCCGTCCGCTGTGGGGACAGCAACTGTGAGGACGAGGCAAGAGGTTTCTGTCTGGGAAGCATGGGGTCTGAGGGTGGCTCCTGTGCTCTCATGCTCCCGTGTTCTCACCGCTGTCTGTCCTGGCTGTGACGCCGTCCCCAGCTGCATCCTAGTGACTGGGGAGACGGTGGACCCGGGCCCCCACCCGGGTGCCTGCTCGCAGCGCCCACATGCAGGGACGTGGGTCTCCGCCACCTTGGACACGTGTCCTCTGACGCCGTGGGCATCCCCACCCCTGGCAGAGCTTCCAGAAGCCGTACTCCTGACCGGGCTGGGGACGGCTCGGTGTGACGGGACCCACGCCCCTGCATGCCCCTGAGCCACGGGAGAGGTTGCCTGTCCCCGCCCCGTCCCTTCCTTTCCCCACAGCTTCAGGGTCCCCCATGTCACGTGGGAGCAGCCGCCGGCCCCAGAGCACGGCGGGTCCCACAGATGCGCCCGCCCACCCACGGGGACACGGGCGAGGCCGCCGGCCCCTCCAGCCTGGCCCGCGGGCCCACTCCGTCACCGTCTGGGCTAGGCAGCTGGGGCGGCAAGGGGAGGGTTCCTGTGGGCAGACGGAGGGACGGGCTGCACCGGCTGCCTGCGTCGCACATCTGTGCCTCTGTGGTGCATGTGCATCTGTGTGTCCTGTGTGTCTGGGGGTGTGTGTCCAACGTGCGTCTGGTGTGCACGTCCGTGTGACGCGTGTCCTGCGCGTCGGCCGGGCCCACTGGCAGGCCCGTGTGCGTCTCTGTACGGGGTCTGCGAGCTGTGGGACGCACTGCGTTTGTGTCTGTGTGTCCGTGGCCGTGACGTGCATCTCTGTCTGGGCATCTCTGTGCGTGTGCCAGCCTGTGAGTGCTGTGTCCGAGGGGCCCCCAAACCCACCTCATGCAAAGCCAGCTCCCTCCTGGGACCCCCCCCCCCGTGTCCCTGCATGGACACAAGGTCCTCCCTGCAGGCCCGTGTCCCCGCACCCACTGGGTGCCGCGGAGCTGCGTGCACAGGGCGGAATGTGTCCCACCCGTCCGGTCCCGGACAAGGGCCAGGCCAGCTGGGGCAGAGGGGACAGAGGGCAGGGCGCCCCCGCACTTGCTCTCGGCCTGGCCGGCCCGTCCAGCCTCACTTCCCAGGGCGCTCGCTTCCCCGTGGGTCTCCTCCGGGGACGCCCTCAGGCCGCCGGCCGCTCCGCCCGCGGTCCGGCCGCCTCTGGGGCAGACGGCGCGGCCGGGAGGCGGGCAAGCGCGGGAGGGCGGCTCGGCTTGAGCGGCTTTCATGGACCGCGCCCCGCACTCCCACTCCGCCGCTCATCTGCGCCGGGCTCAGGGGGGACCCGTGCGGACGTGGGATTGGCAGCTGACGGCAAGGTCACCCCGCCGTCTGCTCAGATGGCGCGGAGCTTGGGGCACAAAGCCGGCGGCCCGCGCCGCGGCCCCGCGTCGCTCGAGGCCCGCTCGGCCTTGCAGGGCTTCTGGGACCGGATTTGCACCTCGATGCTCATTCTTGCTGGGATTAAGAGGATTTAAAACCATTAAACCACGTCCCCGCCCCACCCGTAGCCGCCCCTCCAGCTCGGCCCGCCACAAAGGGTGCCGTTAGCATGACAAAGGGTCCCCTCGCGTCCCCACCACGGAGGCGCGCGGATTGGCCGGGGCCATTGTTCCAAACTCCTGCGCGCGGGCCGGCTGCTGGGCTGCACTTTTTTTTTTTTTTTTTTTCTGTCTTTAATTTTCCCATTCGGAGCTCACGGTGTCATATTAATTATTTAAATCTCGGGCAGATTTCGGCGTCCTCCAGCAGGCCCCGCTCCGTGCCAGACGGAAGGCCCAGGATCTCGCCCGGGCTGTGCTTCCTGACGCCGGAAACGAGAACTTTGATCTCCGCCCCGCGCACAGCCAACCCCAGACGCCGCCCGCAAAGTTGGCGGCCGCGTCCGGCCCGCGCGCCTATCCGCGCGCCCCGCCTTGGATGCGCCCGGGCCCGGGGGCGCGCGCAGTGCCCTTGGAAACGCCGGCAGAACCGCCTGTGACCTGCCGGGTGCAGGGCGGGGTCACCCCCAGCTCGCTGGGAGCCGGGTGCCCGCCAGCACCTGATGTATTTAGTGTCCGGAGCGGGGGCTGCTGTGGGCGCGCGCGCAGCGGCCCCTCGTGTCCGCGATCACCGGCCGCGCCCAGGCCTTGATGTGGCCTCATTAAGCCAGAGTTTGGCGCTGATGAAACGCCAGTCACCTCGACTTCCTTCGCGGACAGGCTCCCGGCTCCAGGCGCCCCGCTCGGCCCCGCCCGACACCACACGGCAGTAGAGACCCGGGCGGGCGAGCGGGTCATCTCCGCCGGCCGGACCTTGTGGAAATGCGTGCTCATTTACATTTTCCCCGCCGCCCAGGCTCCGAGTGACAGCAGAAATCAAAAAGTTGGCCGAGCTGCGCGGAAGATGAAATCCGCCCGCCGCAGTGGCAGCCGGGTCTCCAGCGCGCCGGTTTCCTGCGCCTCCGCCGCCGCCGGGGCGAATCAAAGGGACAGTCCGCTGCCAACCCGCCCGCCGCCCCGAGCTCGGCTGTGCTGACGGCAACGCCTGCAGAAGACCTTCATTAGTCGCCACCCGACCGTCTCATCTCCGGAGAGGGAAGCCCGAGGCCCGGGCGCACTGGAAGGAGCGGACGCGGGGTCCATCCCCCTGGAGCGCCGGAGACACGCAAATCCCCACCACCCGGGCCAGCCTTGCAAGGAGGGACTGGGCTTGGAGTCTCCACCAGATCTAGCAGGTCTGCAGCGGGGGTTGGACTTTATTTCCGCCATTTACAGTTAGCTTCCTCCTGGGGAGACTCGTTGCGGTTTTGAGCTAGAGACGGACACCCTGAAAGCTTCTCCTTCTGAGGAGGTGGGTCCAAAGGCTGCTGGAAGCCCAGGGGCTGGGGCCTAACCCCACCACCTCCTGCCCAGTCAAGATTCCAAGGGACGTGGCACATCCGTGGTGTTTGGAAGAGCTAGGCTCATGCCAGGGTCGGAGCTGAGACACTGTCACGCTGGAGGGACGGACAGTGTGTGAAGCGCTAGATCTGCACCCCAACAAACAGGCCGGAACTGTTTCTTGCAAACCCAGCAGCCCCCAGTCCCGGGGACCAGGCGGCTATGTGGTTCCCACATCAGTCGAGCATGTGCCTGACCTCGGACAGAGGCAGTTTGCAAAAACGCTGTCGGTGGAGCAGCGGTCGGAACATCAGATGGGTCAGCGTCGCTGTGGCTACCTACCTGCGTCGTGTTGGCCGACCTCCAAGGCCCATCAGGATGCACATGGGTTGTTCCCGGTCCCTCCCGGCTCTGTGTCCAGGGTGAAGACCGTCCCTCTGTGCACAGGGCCGTGTCCCTGGGCGGCTCCTCTTCCCCACGCCTCCGTCCGCCAGGCCAATCCCCAGAGCCCAAGTCCTCCCATGCAGGTGTCCCCACGTGCAGATGTCCCCACGTGGGGGCATCAGCCTTCCCACAGCTGTGCTCTGGATGACTTCTGGACACAGCGGCCTGTGCACCTGAACAGACTCTGAGCAGAGCCCCTGTCCCGCCCCCACTCTGCAGACCTGGCTGGAGGGTTTGCCTCCTGGACACAGGCCTCCAGGAATGTGCCCCGGAGAGCCAGCCGTGTCACCCTTCCTGAGGGAGGGACCCTCCCAGGAGAGACGTGTGGCCAGGCCATGGGCGGCAGCCAGATCAGAGCTTCTCTGATGGAAACATCCCCACCCACAGCGGGTGTCCCTTCACCCCGAGGGACAGAGGTGTGTCCCCCAAAATCCACCCGTGGGAGGCTGGCCCACCATCAGATTGTGCAGGGGGCAAAGCTGGGGTCCTCGGCGAGGCCCGAGAAAGAATCCACTTGTGCACAGTCGGGGATACCCAAGCTGAGTTTATTGGCAGCAAGAGGGATGCAGGGAGAGGAGAGAAAGACCCTTTAGAGAAAGAAACAGGCTGCAGCTGTGTGCAGAGACGCCTCTGCCCCAGTGGGAAGGAAGGAAGAGACCAGGGGTTGCCAGAGTCCACAACAGGGGGCAGTGTCCGAGCTGCTCCATTCAGCAGCCACAGTTTGAAGCTATGAAGTTGTTTCTGGGCCATCTGAGGGTCTCAACAGGTTGACAATGATGGTGACCGTGACCTGGAGTCTCAGGAGCTGGATTTATTCTCCGAGACTTTGTCCTGGTCCCCAGAGCTGGAGACGCTGAAGATGCCGGTTCCTCGTTCTCCCCCGTGTCCCCTGGGCGGGCAGAGGACAGACACACCCTCCAAGGGGCTCGGGGCTCGGAGACGGCGGGAGGGAGAGGACCCCGTCTGAGCTGCGGCCTCTGCAGAGACCCAGGCAGAGCCCAGGAGGACGCAGGGGGCTTGAATGACGGACGTGGTGGCGGGAAGGGCTGGTGGGACGTCTGCCGTCGTCAGGGGTTGGGTTCTCCTGCAGGGACGCAGTTCTCACCGTCTTCTCTCTCTCAGGATGGACTGTGTTTTCTTCCCTCTGTCTGGGGAGGGAACCGGAGGTGACACATTTCCAGGGGAGACCAGCTGATGTCAGGAGAGGCTGCATTAGAAAGGGGATGTATGAGTCTCTGCAGCTGCTGGTTCTCACAGAGGGGAAGGTTCTTGCTCCTGGGTCCTGACCTCTGAGAAGAGGAGATGAGGACACAGACACACAGAGGCACCCCTGTGAGGACACGGGGAGTAGACCGAGTCTCCATGCCCAGGGCATAAGTCTCAGGAGGACCCGCCTGCCCGCACCTGGACCTGACCCTAACCCATCCATTCATCATCCATCCTCCATCATCATCCATCACGGATCCATCATGCATCATCCATCCAGCATCCATCCTCCATCCTCCATACAGCATCCATCATCATCCATCATCATCCATTCTCCATCAGCATCCATCACCCATCAAGCATCCAGCATGCATCATCCATCCAGCATCCATCTCCATCCATCCATCATCCTCCATGCATCGTCCATCCTTTATCCATCATCCATCCACGATCATCCATCACCCCTCCATCATCCATCATCCACCATCATCTATCCTCCATTCATCATCCATCATCCGTCCATCATCCATCCATCCATCCATCCATCATCATCCATCCTCCATCCATGACCAATCATCCATTCTCCATCATCCATCCATCATCCATCATCATCCTTCATCCATCCATCATCATCCAGCATCCATCCATGACCAATCATCCATTCTCCATCATCCATCCATCATCTTCCATCCATCATCCATCCATCATCATCTATCATTTATCCATCATCCATCCATCATCCATCATCATCCATCATCCATTCTCCATCATCATTCATCCATCATCTTCCATCCATCATCCATCGTCCATCCACCCCCCCACCCCCTCATCTGTCCCTGCACCTTGGAGTTCTGAGAAGTTGGTCCAGGAGGCATGACTTTAACCGAGGACAAGGGAAGGTGATGGGACACAGATGGACGACATAAAGGCTCCATAGAAGGATGGACCGGCCCCTCCGAGGAAAAAGGATAAACATCTCTGGGTTCATGTCAGCGGCTCTGTTGACATATTTGACTAACCGTCACTCAAATGGCCCCCGTACCACCCACGTTCCAGGGCGCCTGTGGCCTCCACACGCCGTCTGGGCTCTGGGTCCCAGGTCTGCTTTCCGGCCTCTGTCACACCCTCTCCCGACCGCATCACGGGGCTGCACCCCAGGCTGAACGGGGCCGCACTCACAATGAGAAAGTGTTCCACCCCCATTCCCACTGTTTATTTGCTTAGTAAGAATAATAAGCAGGCCGTCGGCCAGGGACACGGGGATCGGCCACCAACGTCCCTGGCTGGGTCCGGGCGATGTGTCAGTCAGAGAAACATCCTGTCCTCTGCATCCCAGAGGAACAGGGCTGTTTTCCTTCTTTTGTAGGGAGGCAGGGAGGAGAAGAGATTTTACTTTATTTTTTCATTGTTTCATTATTTATGTGCATGGAGGAGATTGAATCTGCACCTTCGTCCGTGTGCAGGTCCCAGCACCTCCTCCAGCAGATCTCAGGGCCCTTCACCCTCACCTGGTCCCTCCTCCCTCCGCCCCTGGGAGCCGCCGTCTGTGTCCTGGGAGCTCTATGCTTGAGATTTATGTCTTTATCTCCACATGGAGTGACACCATCCTGTCTTCTCTCTTTCTGACTCATCTCACCCAGCAGGGTCCCCTCCAGGTCCCTCCAGGGGGGACAAAGGGCACGATGTCACCTTCTTCAAAGCTGCCTAGAGTCCTGTGGAGGGTCCACACCCCAGCGTCTCCCTCCATCCTCTGTGGACGGGCCCGGATGTCATCATTCGGGGTCCAGTCCTCCCTGTGAAGAAACTGACCTTGGCCGTCAACACGAAAGCCGGATGGGGACGCCAGAAGTGAGGGATTTGGGGGCCAGGCCGCAGGGAAACCTGGGTCATCTGTCACATGGAGGGTCAGGCCGGGGAGCCCTGCATGGAGCCCGCGGAAGGTTCCGGAAGGCTGGGGGGCCTGGCTTCTTGCACCACCACTGTGGGCATCACGGACACCCTGTCCCTTGTCCTGCTCCACAGTCTACTGACCAAGATGACCATTGACAGCGGCCAGTCCCTGGTGGGGACCCCGGGTGCGTTCCCACAGGGTGCTGGGCATCTGAGGAACGTGGCTCTCTCCCCCTCCAGTCAACGTGGCTGCCCAACGCGCTGACCTGAGTGGTCTCTGTCAGGACGCCTCGGCACGTGCAAGGGTCCCAGTGCTAAGATGACACACTTGGACACTCACAACAACGCGTAACCGGGGCTGGGCTGCGGTGGAATATGATGCAGCCCCGAAAAAGCGTAAGGGGCAGCATGGGTGACAGCACCTTGGACCTGCAGGGCGTCGGCCTCAGGGACTTCAGACATGTCGGGATGGAGGCCAGCAGAGTCTGTCACCCCAAGGGCCCGTCCTTGGTGCTCGACCTAGCCTGACATCGACCAAGTCCTTCTTGAAGGTGACCCCTCATGAACTTGGTCCGTGGAAACGAATATTCATGAACTTGGTCCACTAACCATCACTAACTTGGCCTCTGGTGAGCCTAGGATATTGCTCCTCAAAGCCATGCTAACCTAGCGGTCCCATCTTCTTATCACCCCTAGGAGGAAGCCACAGATGTGGAGACAGACACAGAGAGGATAGGAAATGTCTCCTTAGTCTGTAACTGGAGGGACAGGATTCAGTACCCAGGCCTTGAAGGCACCTACCCTCATATGTCTGTACCTGCTGCTGGCCGTGACCTCACCTGGGCAGCCCCACCCCTGCCCCCTGGCCGTGACCTCACCTGGGCAGCCCCGCCCCTGCCCCCTGGCCGTGACCTCACCTGGGCAGCCCTGCCCCTGCCCCCTGGCCGTGACCTCACCTGGGCAGCCCCGCCCCTGCCCCCTGGCCGTGACCTCACCTGGGCAGCCCTGCCCCATCTCTGCAGTTGCTGCCATTCTGATCAGTTCATATCACGGTGACACCTCTGACCGCCCTCACGCTGGAACCCGGGACCCATGCTTCCACCCACAGGAGCAGAAAGGGGGTGGAAGAGAGTGGGGGTCGTGCTGGGTCCTGGACTTCCGGCTGCAGAGCTGCCAGCAGCAGAGATGCGGGAGCACTCGAGCCCGGGCAGCACATGCGAAGGTCCTGGGGTCGGTGGGGTGGCAGGCAGGCAACAGCCGCGCTCAGTGGCAGGGCCAGTCGTGCTTTCTAACAGGCCTTGAACCCAGCCGCCCTTCAGGGTGGGGACAGAGGACTCACAGGCAGAGACGGACATCACTTTCCCCACCCCGTCGAGTGCAGCCAGGATGACGGAGCCCGAGGCTTGGGGTGGAAACCCAGCCTTTCTCCCAGGCCGCCTGGGTGTGCCCCTGCGCCTGCGCTCTGACCCTCGCCCCGGGCAGGGACGCCCTCCGGCTGGAGACTTTCCAGCAGGTGGAAAGAAATCGTCTGCCAAGCTACCTTTCTAACGAGGGACAATGCTCGCTGCCCGGCCGCCGGCCTCACACCACCCATTCAGGCCTGTCTTCTGCTGCTTCCCAGTGACCAGAGCCTGCGGGGAGCTCTACCTTCCAAAGCCATGTCGATTCCCAACTAAGTCTGCCCGGCGGCGACTCACGGCCACTCCAGCCGCTGCGGCTGTGTGGCCCCGCTGACCGCAGGCGTCCCGGCTGTCCCCACCCTCCTTCCCTCTCGTCTTTCCTGTCCTCCAGGGACCAGGAGTCCGCCCCGCTGAGTCGGCAGGCCCCTGCGGCGTGGCGCCCCGCGTGTCCGGTCCTGCTTCCCGGCCTCCCGGCTGCTGACCCTTCCCGATCCCGAGGCCGATGTGCTGGGCTGCTCCGTTCCCTTTGCTCGCTCCCTGCCGGCCGGCCCTCCCCACGCCCCCAGCTCAGGAAAATGACAGGCTGTGAAGCCTCCTCATGATTCCTGAGTGGGCCTGCTTCTCCCCCTGCTCGTTCCGCCTCGCAGGCAGGCTCCCTCCCGGGAGGAGGTCAGGGGTCGGCTGCTAAATCATGCGTCCCCGGCCCCGGGGACTCCGCGGTGGCCGGGACACGCTAATGAGTGAACCGAGTGGCATGAAGCCGCGGCACTCCATCGCTCTTCCTGCAGTGATGGATTACACGGCTAATGAGCACATGATGGCCACGGCGGCCTGCTGGCCGGGACCGCGCACCTGACAGCGCTCCGTGTCCTCCAGTTTGCGCAGGTGTGCGCAGGTGTGCGCTCACGTCTGTGGGAGCCTGTGTGTGCTCGTGTGTCTGCACCTGTGTGTGCACCTGTCTGCACCCGTGTGCTTGCAATTCTCTGTACATGTCTGTATGTGCTCCTGTGTGTGCAAACTGTGTGTGCACCTGTGTGTGCACCCGTGTGCTTGCAAGTCTCTGTGCATGTGTGTCTGCCCCATGTGTGCACCTGTCTGCACCTGTGTGTTTGCAATTCTCTGTGCATGTCTGTATGTGCTCCTGTGTGTGCAAACTGTGTGTGCACCTGTGTGTGCACCCGTGTGCTTGCAATTCTCTGTGTGTGTGTCTGCCCCATGTGTGCACCTGTGTCTGCACCTGTGTGCTTGCAATTCTCTGTGCATGTCTGTATGTGCTCCTGTGTGTGCAAACTGTGTGTGCACCTGTGTCTGCACCCGTGTGCTTGCAATTCTCTGTGCATGTGTGTCTGCCCCATGTGTGCACCTGTGTCTGCACCTGTGTGCTTGCAATTCTCTGTGCATGTCTGTGTCTGCACCTGTGTCGGAACCTGTGTGCACCTGTGTCTGCACCTATGTCTGCACCTGTGTCTGCACCTGTGTGTGCAGCTGTGTGTTCGCCTCCATCTGCACCTGTCTCCCACCTCATCCCCAACCAGTTCCTTATTCTTCCAGCTGCCCGTTGGGGCGGCAGCCCTAAACCCATCAGCCATCTCGGTGGGCCCCTAATGAGACACGTGAAGACCCAGGAATAAAACGCCCATGAATAATTGATTCCCCGAAGCGTCCAGCCCAGAGGTCAGGCCAGGAAAGGCCGTGGGGAGGAGGCCCCTGCGGACCCTGGCAGGGACGGGATTCCATCCACCTGCCAAGCCCTCCAAAGACTGAAAAGGTGGATGGTCCTGTTTGGGGCCAGCTGGGGACCGGGCAGGGTCACTGGGAGGTGGAGGGACAGGCGGGCACCCAGGGATTCCCAGCAGAGGCACTGCCACCCTTGCCAGAGAAACCAAGTCTCAGGACATGGCTCACATGCCTGTGAGAACTAGCCAGGCACAGGGCTCCTGGCAGGATGGCCACCACGTCTCCTTTTGCTGGAAAGAAATCCCGTCTAACAGCCAGCTCTGCAGGTCACCAGGTGGCCGGTGTCAGGATCGGAGCTCGAGGATTTCCCTCGCTGAAGGAGCAGCATCTGAGGGGGGCTCTGAGTCCCCTCCAGTGGCCCCGGGGACCTACTCCCTCGTCATCCTGGATAAACAGCTTCTGACACGTTTTCAATATAATCACATTAGAACAAGTGGCTGGCGATGGATCAGGTACCCTGCAGTCTGCCAGCCCGCCAGCCGCGGAACAGGATTTATTATTCTACGTAGCTCCGTCCCGCGGGAATTGACGTCGCAGATGAACAGAGAGGACTCGGACATCCCGGCAGAGGCTCCCACCACATTCGGACGGGAACACGAAAGAAGCCCGGCTGCTCATCCAGGGCTTCATCAAAGTCCATTCATTTTCCTGTCCCCGACAAGGGAGCAGCCTCATTTGCAAAGACGATGACTGAATAGATATGCACAGCGCACATGGAAGGACAAAATGCTGTGTTTCGGAGCCGACGAGGACTCGGAAACATTCATGTGAGGGACACGTGTCGGGCGGTTGGACACAGACCCAGGCCCAGCACCTGTGGTGAGGGTGGTGACCAAAACCAGCATGCAGTCAGCTCCAGCCCCTCTTAACCCTGTGAGCAAATGCCTCAGGGGTGGGAGTCACGGGGAACCCCTTCATTCACATCTGGACGATAGGTGGCCTATGCATCTTTGCTCTTTGAGGGCAATGAGCTAAAATCCTCAGTGGGAGGCCATGCACAGTTATTCAGGTTGTGCACTGAGCAAATAGCAGGGGCTGCCATTCCCAGGGACACCCCAGGTGGGGTGTCCTAACCCCCAGAACCTGCACACACGTGATGAGGAACATGGGTGTGTATGTGTGTTGGTGTTAAAAGATTGGATTCTCTTTCGTGTTGGCAGACATGCCTCCGAGCAGCATGGAGGGAGAGGTAAAGATGAGCTGGAAGCGTTTCCAGGAAAGGTCCGAAGGAAGAGCGAGCTTGGGGCGGGGGCGAGGGGGGTGTTGCAGACTTCCAGGGCTCAGTGACATCCTCCCCTCCAGTTCCAGCCCTGTTGTTGCCAGCGGCGGGGTTTCACCATTTTCGTGGCTGTGTAGTACTACACCAGAAACCACATCCGTATCCATCATCTGACGATGGGCACTTAGGTCATTTCCAGTTCTTGGCTATTGCACATGATGATGCAATGGACTTGGGGGCGCAGAGATCTCTGTGCATGAGTGTTCGGGGGAGGTTAACACCTTTTTCATGGCTGTGTAGTATTCCATGATGTGTCTAGGCCACATCTTCTTTAGCCAGCGTCTGATGATGGCCACTGAGGTCATTTCCAACTCTTGGCTGCTGTAAATCATGCTGCCACACATGTGGGGGTGCTGAGAGCCCATACCTACCATTTTCACATCCACTCACTTTTCCTTCTTAACCTGAGGTCAGAATGGTCACTGAACAACTTGCAGCCAGGTTTCTGGGCTCTGGAACCAGGAGAGGAGGAATCCCTGTGTTGGAGGCCCTGTTTTGTGTTCTGCTGTACAGTTGCCCCAGGGACGTCCCATGGAGTACAGACGTGCAGTGTGGCCTGGGGGGCCACTGCACAGACGCCTCTGAGATGGGGCCGGCAGCCTGTAGCAGGCACGTGGCTTAGATGCCTCCTTCACCTCTGGGAGCTCCCTCAGGAGGGAGCTCTGGGGGTCTGTCCAAAGGCTTCCTGCCTCACTCTGCTCGGGACAGAAGACACCAGGGACCCACCCTCCAGTGTCCAGGGCCTTGCAACTGAAATATCATGCACACTCTAATTCTGTTGGGAAAATGAACAAGGATATCTCTGCCAGGTTCTGGGAAGTGCTTTCTCACATCTGTGAGAGCAGAGTGTCTCCCTCCTCCTGCCATGGGTTCTGCTGTGGAAAGTGTGATGTCCAGCACAGTGGCAGCCACATTGTGCTATGAGGATGGAGCCCCTTGATGCTGGCTTCACGTGAACCCCTGCAGACAGCAAGTCCATCCATGGAGGGGCCAAGATGCTGATCACTGTGGACATGACAATCGATGCTGCTGACAGAGGAGCAGAGAGACACTGTCCAGGAGAGGGGCCAGCAAAGGGGTCAGTGGGGATGTGGAGGGAGGAGTCACCTTGACGTCTCACCAAGTCATACTTCCCGAATCTTTCACTGGACACCTGTCCCAGTTTGTGCAGATGTCATGGATGCCGTCTGCTCATGCAATGCATAGACAAACGCAATCACAAGACCTGGAAGCAAGCTACCCTTCCATCAGTGCTAGAGGCTGTGGGCTTCTGGGGCTGCTGGAATGAATCTCAAGACCCTTCCTCAGTCCTGCCCCCAGGTCCAGGACCATGCTCCCTCTCCAGGCCCAGGGACGCCCTTCCCGCCTCTTCTAGCTCCTGGGGCTCCAGGTGTCCCTGGGTGGGTGGCTGTGTCCCTTCTGTCCCCACATGGCTGCTCCTCTGTTTGTGTCTCCTCTGTGTCTCCTCTGAGGACACGGTGCTGGGAGGTGGGTCCTCGTCCAGGACCAGCTCATCTCAGGTCCTCGGTGATCACGCCAGCTACAAATACGGTCCAGTTCCAAGCTATGCACTGCACTCAGAAGCAGGGGGCATGTGGGCCATGCCCTGTGGTCCCCGCAGGCCTGGCCAGGATTTAGGCTGCAGACCAGACGGAGGCTGATGAGCACCACACACATGAGCATCATCCCCTGCTCCAGGTGGCAAGGCTTCCTGTCCCACTTGGCTGTGTCCCAGGTCCGTGGCCACCAGCTTCATCCAGAGCAAGGGGAACACAGTGGAGTGCCCGCCCCTCCTGCCGGCCCACGGGATCCCAGCCCCTCATTGTGGGAGGGTGAGGCCTCGCACGGAACACAGGCCCCTGCAAGCTCGCCTCAGCCTCTGGGCGCCCGAATGTCCTGAATTGTCACGTCTCGTCCTCACAGCCCCGAGCACCTGCCTCTCTGCCGTCCTCTTCAGCTCTTGATTCTACTTGCCTTCATTCCTGTCTGCACTCTTGCTTTAAGCAGACAGAGACAGAACATGGCATGCACATCAATATTTATAACTTCCGTATGAATGTGCAAAATGCTATTGATAAAATACATCTCTCAGTGCGTGTCTCTGCTCCAGGTAGATCTAGAGGACAGACCCATTTTATAGGCATGAGCTAAAGAGATAACCAGAAGGAAATGGAAAAAAATAGGTGTGTCAGAAAGGTTTCCTCTGCGCCCTGGTGGCCTGGGCAGGGGGTGAATTCACTGTCTGTGGTCGGCACAGACCGCAGGTAACCTGAGCACCTGAATCTGTGTCCTGGGGCTGGGAGAACAGCCAAGAGGACGAGTACATAGAATAAAGACAGAAACGCTTCTTCCTCCTCTCTCTGCCTGCCTGCCTGCTCGCCTTCATTTCTGCAGCTTTAGGTAGAAAGAAGGAAGGAAGGAAGGGGAAGAAGGAAGGAAAGAAGGGAGGAAGGAAAGAAGGAAGCAAGGAAGGAAGGAAAAAAAGAAAGGAAGGAAGGAAAGAAAGAAGGAAGGAAAAAGAGAAGGAAGGAAGGAGGGAAGGAAGAAAAGTCTAGCACCCCACCCAGAATGCGTGCTTCACACTTGGGGGCGAAACCCTCCAGAACTCGGGCCTCCAGGCTTTTCCAGGAGACGCCTCCAAATCCCCACGGGGACACGGGCCTTTCCGACAGTTTCCCAAACCCGGCAAAGCCTCCTCCGAAAGGCTTGCAGAAAGACGCTGGACCGCAGCCCAGGTGTCGGGGCCAGAGGAGGCTCCTTCCCGTCTTCACATTGGAGAACGTCAGAGAAGAACAATTCTCGAAAAGCAGGCGGAGGACCTTGCTTTGTGTGTGTGCGTGTGCGTGTGCACGCGCGTGTGTGCATGTGAGAGAAGGCCCTGCAGAAACCCGTGGTGACAAGGCGGGGGCACCGGCCTCCAAATCCCTCTTTCTTAGCCCAACACAACGGGTCTGCCCCTGGGCTGCGGGGCCCAGAGGCAAGCTTCGTCCTTTCAAAACCCGCGGTGCTGCCTCGGGAAGACAAACCCGCCGTGGACAGGGGGCCTCCCAGAGTCCCCGTCAGGCCTGCGTTGCAGAAATAAGGCCACAAACAGGAGATTCCTCCTTTTGCTTCCTCAGCAGACGTTCCGGGCACAGCCCTGCGCCGGGTGAAGGGCGGTGGTGCCAACAGAAACCGGAGGGAGCGGAGGGCTTCCCAGAACGACTCCATGTTTGCAAGAGCCTGCCTGGTGCCGAGCTGGGCAGCAGGTGCCTTGCACACAGAGGGGCTTCTCGCTGCTGCCCGGCCCGCTGACCTTTTTCACGTATTTTCTGCAAAATCACTCGCCAGGCTCCCCCAGCCGGGTGCCGAGCGCTGAAAGGAGTTTTCTCTGGGTCTCTGGACACACGTCCCCAAGGCCTCCTCTGCACCCCTGGGACCAGGACCGACTGGCATGAGGGGAGCCGGCTGCCCCCATTTCCCACCCTCACCGGTTCTGAAATTACACCCCGGATTTGCACCCGCCACCTGCCTGCATGGAAAAGCCTCCCTCGCCCCTTTGTCTGCGTTTGCACCGATTCCAAGAGGCGGCAGCGTCTCCGGCCAGGTGCGAGCTGGACGTCCCAGGTGACCACTGGCCTGGGGAGCTGCTGCAGGTCTGAGGGGGCGTCTGCATCAGAGAGAGTCCCCAGCAGAGACGGGGAGCCCTGAATCCCATCCTCCCTGGGCCCCAGGATCCCCTTGCTCCCACTGCCTCCTGTTTCCTTTCTGATTGGTCTGCCTGTCAATACCCCGCACGGGTCTCAGGGAAATCCCAGAGAAGCCCGACGCGGCCTGGGAGAGCCTAGACTGGACTCTCGGCCCCAGATGTGCACACTGGCTGCAGAAAACGCACACGGCGCAGCCACGTCCCCCGGGCCTGGGAGCCGGCAGGGCTGCGGCCTCCTGCCACATTCCACACACAGCCAGAAATACGAGTGTGGGCCCTTCCCGGCTTGGGTTTCTGGCCAAGGACCGGGTAGGGGCGGGGACGGGACCACCCAGGAGGAGCCCCTCCTGGAGTCAGGGATTTCGCGTGGCCTCCTGAAACCTTCCCTGGTTGGCCGCCTTCGCCCGGAGCCCGGCCTGCAGGACCCTCCTCTGTCTCAGCCCAGGGTGCCAGGCCAGAACCAACCTGCGGGCAGGCCCTGCCCAGCACGGCCGCCTCCCCAGGCTCAGGGCCCCCCACCCTGGGGTCCAGGGCCCCTCAGGAGCCTCCGCTCTGCAAAAGGGTGGCCTCTCTGGGTCCCTTTCCTCCGAGGGCCCTCCCCCCATGACGCAGTCCCTCATTCCAGGTCCTTCTTGCCAAGAACCCCTCACAGCTTGGCGGTGCAGACGAACACGGTCTCACGACTCAGTCAGAGGCCGGAGGCCAGGTCGGCGGCCCGGGAGCCCGAGCAGGAAGGCTGGCCCGTGCACACACACACACACGCACACACGCACACGCACGCACGCACCCCACACACACCCCGGCTCGGGGACGCCTGCCAATCTCTCCGGTCTCCGATGAGACTGTGAGAAATGTGAAAACTTACGTGATCGGTCCTGACAGGTCTTGGCAGCTGGACAGCCCGGCTCTGGAGCGGATCTCTCTCTCCTGATCCAAGATTGAATTCGGACTGAAGCCCAGGCCTCATTGAAGCAGCAATTAAAGCGGCTGATAGACTGCAGGAGAATGAAATGATTAATGCAAAGAGTCTTGTTTAATGGCGATATTAAGTAAACTGCTGGTTAAAATGTCCATATATCATCCGCCGCCCCTAATTGGCTTCCTGTTCCCCAGCATGTGGCATTTTCAGGAGGAATTACGTTCCGGGAGCGCCCATGTTGCAAAGGCAGTAAATCAAGCTGGTGGATTTTAGCTAATTTTGATGGAGGCGAAATTAAAGTCACGGCCTGCAAGAGGCCTGCTCAGGAAAGCCATTACAACTTCCGAGACACAGAAACCAGGACCCGGGGACCCCCGGGCACCACCTCCCAGCCGGCGCCGGGAAACACAGGGCATCCAGACAGGCCAGGGGGCTGCCCCCAGCACCCCCGGCGCTGTTCCCAGTGTGGGACCCACTGACCTCTCTCTGCGAAGACCCGGGAGCCGTGACTGACAACACAGAGCAAACGGCTCCTGGGGAGGTGGGTGGAAAGCCAGATACTGTCAGGGCTGAGCTGCCCTGACCCCCCAAAGTTCCTGTGTTGAAAACCTGACCTCCCCAGGATGTCAGGATGTAGTGGCTATGGACACGGGTCTGCAGGAGGGGATAGAAGTCCCAAAAGTTCCCCAGGGTGGGTCCTGACCCCACAACACGGGTCCTTCTAAGAAGAGATGAGGAAAACAGACTCACAGAGGGACCCCTGTGAGGACACGGGGAGGAGACGGCGTCTCCACGCCCAGAACAGAGGTCTCAGGAGGACCCGCCTGCCCGCACCTGGACCTGGGACTCCGAGCTTCAGAACTCTGAGTGCAGACCCGACCCCAGGACCTCAGGACGTGCTGGGTGTGGACCTGGGTCTGCAGGAGGGGATGGGGGTCCCAGGAGGTCCCCAGGGTGCGTGCTGACCCCACAGGATGTGCTGGGTGTGGACGTGGGTCTGCAGGAGGGGATGGGGGTCCCAGGAGGTCCCCAGGGTGGGTGCTGACCCCACAGGGTGGTTGCTTCTAAGAAAAGGGGAGGAGGACACAGACACACAGAGGGACCCCTTTGAGGACACGGGGAGGAGACAGTGTCTCCATGCCCACCGAGCTCTTTCTGGATGCTCCAAGCCCAGAGGCAGAGGTCACCCCAATTTGACCAGCCCTGGGGAGCTCATTTTTCGAGGTGGAGCGAGCCAGAGGAGGCCGCTTGGAGACCGCCCAGCTGGCGTTCAGGCTGCACTCCGGCTCCTTGCCCAGAGGGCCTTTACGACTATAACACACTCGCGTGAGCATGAGTTCCAGCTGGCGCTGGGCATCGTGTGGGTCCCGGGACAGCACAGCTTGAGCTCGCCTGCCTGCTTTCGGGAACACACGATGCAGACCTCACGTCCTGGGGCTCCCCTCTTCCCAGGCCTGGGGCGCCCCAGCAGGCGCCACCCGGACGCCAGCAGGAAAGCAGCAGGCGGCGCCCTCTGTGGAGAGGAGGCAGGATGCGACATTGCTTCTGCAGGTGAACTTAGTGCCCCGCGATGTGCAGAGACGCGCCGACAGACCGGCTGGGGGTCATGGAGGGCGGTGCTGAAGGGTAGGGAACGGCTGCCCGAGGGGGCAGGGGAGGCGCAGCGTCCTGGTGCGCTGGAAATGGTGCCCGAAGGGCTTCTGCCAGGCGGGCGTGCAACGCTCCCCTGAACGAACCTCGTGATCTGGGTGAGCACCGGGCGGAGGAGGGAGGTGGCCGCGCGGCCAGTGCAAAGGCACTGGGGCTGGCGGTGAAGCTCCAGGTAACAGCATGGGCGAGGGGCAGAGCGACGGGTACTGGAGGCGGGGCTTTAGGTTGGGGCGGAGCACTTCTGGGTGGGCGGGGCTTTGGGGCAAGAGGCACGCTTTATGGCAGGGTAAGTTGGGGCGGAGCTTAGGGCAGGTGGGCGTGGCTTTAGGGGAGGGGCGGGGC
>RJWH01008042.1:0-34070 GCA_004363575.1 Solenodon paradoxus | reverse complement strand
TCTGACAGGAGATCCCAGTCTGCGCTGCAGACACCTGCGATCCTGGGTTGGAGGCCGGAGGCCCCGTGCGTCTTTAGCGATGGGTGCTGCGGGGACAGCAGGCGGGGACCGTGCCATCGAGGGCTCGGTCTGCAGGGACACAGTGCTCACCCTTCTTGCTTCCCGTGGGGACTTTATTTTCTTCACTCAGTCGGGGCGGAAAGTGGTGGCGACAGTTCTCGGGGACGGGGAGGTGAGGTGATCAGACAGAGGCACCACGAGCGAGGGGACCCTAAGTCTCCGCAGCCGGTGGTCCTGAGGGGGTCCTGCCGCCCCATTATAGCTGTCTGGGATAGTCCCCACAGGACTGGCAGCTGCAGGGCCTGAGGAGATGCCCGCACCCATGTTCACGTGTTACTCAGAACAGCAGGGGGCGAAAGAAAAAGTGCTCCCCAGGAGGTGGGCAGGCCCAGCATGGCCCCTACTCGCAGCGGAAGGCTGTTTGGCCCCCACAGCAGGAATGCTTTCCCAATACCTGCACGGCACGGAGGCGCCCAGGGCAGCACGCGCAGTGAAGGGAGCCGGCCGCCGGACAGACGCCGTGAGTCCCCAGAGCCACCGTGCCCAGGGGCAGAGCAGACGGTGGATGCCAGGCCGGCGGGGTGGGCCCTCGTTAACTGGATAAAGTGCCACTTTCACAGGGTGAAAAACCGGCACACCCTGGCATCCAGTGGGTAAGGTCACCATAGTTCCCGTCCATCCCAACCACCCGCGTTCAAGACCAGGTGGGCGCCGGGCAGGGAACATGAAATGAATCAATACTGCTCCCTCCTCTCCGCGCCTCTGCCCGCCTTCACTCTGCTGCACAGCCCTTAAAGGACAAAGGAGGAACAACGTGTGGCGCTCGGTCGTGAGCAGCGGCTGCTGTTCAAAGTCTTTTCTTCTTTAAGGGCAGGTGCAGCAGGAGTGGAGGCGGGCAGAGGCGGGGACAGAGGAGGAAGAAGCACTCTATTTACTCAGTTGTTTAGTTGTCTTGGGTGTCGATCCTGGGGATGTCTGTGGTTCCATCCCGGTGGCTTTACCTGTCAGGACACCAGAACGCACCCGATATAAATATTCCCACCAGATGCGAACCGTGCGCTGAAGGAGTTTAAGCGCCCGTGCGGCTCTGGCGGCCGAGGAGGCTGCTGAACTGCCGGCCATGGAAAGCCCGAGGATCCAGTTTGTGACCTGAGCTGGGAGCAGGGACACACAACCAAAAATGAGTGAGTGAAGGAAAATATAAAGGAATGCTTCATCCTCCTCTCTTTCTGCCTGCCTCTTGCCTTGTAAAAAAAGTTCCATTTTACACTGTGTCTTTTGTCTTAACAGAAGGGTGTGGATGGAGTGGCTGCTGTGCTGGGTGAGAACCCAGCACCTCTGGGCTCCGGCTTCCTTCTGTTCCAGCCTTTGGACTAGTTTTGGGCTCCCCATCTCAGAGAGCTGACCTGACAGTCTGCTCGCGGACCTGCAGTCAGGTGTGACATTCACAGAAAAAGACACCGGCAGAATCTTTCAAACCAGATACACCTGTGGAGGCCATTCTGTGAGCGTCAGTCTGCCTTTCTGGCCTGGGGTCCTTTCCCATCACACCCAGACCAGCCCCCAAGTCTGGGCTGCAGGCCTGCTGGCTGGTCCCTGGGGAGCAGCGGTTCCAGGAACCACCCCTCCCTTCCGCCCCCAGCTCAGGAGCAAATTGCCAGAAACACGTCCCACGCTGGTCGGCAGTGCTTCTCCCGCCATAAGGTAGTGTCCGTCGCACCCTGCACTGCGGCCTTTTCCTGCTGACAATGGAGGGTGGCCTGGACCGGCCTCCCAGGCCATCGGGGAGGACCCTGCCGGTCGCACCCTCCCCGAGGCGTGCACACACCTTTTCTGTGCTGCAGTCGCCTGCCCGCTCTTCCCGCGGTGCCTTCGGATGAGATGCTCTTTGTGCAGCCCAGCATAGCTGTGTTTGCTCTTTCGAGAGTTTTTGGCATTTTCTTAAAAATATCTTTGCCCGCTCCAAGATTATCAGCATGCTTGCTGCTAAAGATTTTATTCTTCTGCCTTTCAGACGTGAATCTGCAATTCAGCGGGAGTTATCTTTTCTCCGTGGCGTGAGAGGACTCTTGGCCCATATTGGTGGTCAGTCGATCCAGCAGCAGCTACTGGGAAGGTCACCTGCTGCAGCCCATGTGGTCGTAAACAGGTGCCTGGAGCCGCATGGGTGCTCTTCCGAACGCGCTGTTCTCGCTGCTGCATCTGGCCGTGTATCAGGCACACCTTTTTCTTTTTCCCGTTTTTTTTAAATTAATTTTTTATTTTTACACATTAAAATAAACTCACATGGATAGTCTCCCCATATCTCACATATATGTCAACACACACTGCCCTCCACCACATCACCAGTGTTCTTCCCCCTTGTCCAGGGGGCTCCACCACCATGTGCCCCTGCCCGCACCATCCCTGTTGGTCACCTTGGTTCTGTTGCAAATGTTTCAGGGTTGGTTTTGTTTCGTCTGTTCCATTGTTTTGTCTGTTCACCTTCCACCTGTGAGTGAGGTCATCTGGTGCCTGTCTTTCTTCTTTTGACTTATTTCATTTAGCATCATCCCCTCGAGGTCCATCCATGTGGTTCACATGACAGGGTTTCCTCTCTTCTCAGGGCTGTGCAGTGTCCACTGTGTGTATGGACCACATCTTCTTCATCCGTCATCTGACGTGGGCACTGAGGTGGTTTCCAGTTCTCAGCTGCTGTGAACAGGGATGCTGGAAACATGAGGGTGCACACGTCTCTGTGGATGGGTGTTTGTATCTTTTGGGTGGATGCCCAGAAGTGGGATGGTGGGATCCTATGGGATTTCCATCTTCAACTTTTTGAGGAATCGCCACACTGTTCTCCGTCGGGGCTGCACCCATTTGTACTCCCGCCCACAGCGCAGAAGTGTTCTCTTTCCTTGATGAGCACTTTTTTGGGTCCTAATTTGTGAGGGAAAAATAGAGATGGACATTATACGTGGGTAGTACTAATTCTGTATCTATGTAAATGTTTTAAATTCTTTTATTTATGCTTATGAGTTAAAAGTATACCTCTAGAAATCAATAACGATAACCTTATGCAAAATAACACCCTGGAATTCCATCATTGGTGGTGGAACTTAGGATGAACTTGCAACGAAAGCAATTTTGGCCAGTGTTCAAGGAAATGAAAAGAAGAATGACGTGTTGTTATCCACAGACTGAGTGACTCTGACTTGATGAGACAGGTGACACGAATGTCAGGTGGCAGCATGACATTTCTCTTCATACGCTTCAGGTGGGAGCTGGGAATCCAGCTGATATTTTTACAAACACACAGACACTGCAAGCCTGAAGCTGACGGTGATTAAATCTGCTACAGAGCATGACCGCAGAGCAGCCCAGAGACGCTCCGGATCTCCTCCCCCAGTGTCCTCAGACTGGAGGAACAGGGAGTGACGCTTCCTGGACCTTGTATCTTTCTCTTGTGTTTTCTAATGATTGGCTACATAAAATTTCTTGTATGTACCATAATGTGTTAAAGAAAAAAAGTGCTAAAATTCCTTAAAATACAAAAAACAAGTACCTAAATATAAGCCAGTAAAAATCTGAATTAAAAAATGAAGACAAAAGATTTTTTTTTTTCTGGAAGTTTGGGTCAAAATCACGGGAGCGCATTCCAGGCGGGAGAGCATTTTACGAGAGTCACGGGCCTGCCTGTCCAGTCCTGCTCCAGGCTTCTGTCTTCATTATTCGAATGGTCCTGTACGATAGCATGAGTCCTCCAGCTTTTGATCTTCTTCAAGATACCTGGGCTGCAGTGAACCGTCTGCATTTCCGTACACGTTCTAGAATAAGCGTGCCGATTTCTAACAGAAGCATGAGAACTGAACTTCCTCTCTGCGTGGCTTGGGTTCTCGCCCACACATTTTGATATGCTGTATTTTCAGTAGCATTCAGCTCAAAACACTTTTCACTCGCTCTGTGATATTGTTGGCCCATGGGTTACTGAGAGACTTTAAATATTTTGGGTTTTTCATAGTATCTTGTTACTGGTTTTCATATCATCGACATGAAACAATATATTCTGTATTTCGGTCCTTTTATCTTGCTGATTGTACCGCATGTGGTAGGAAAGAATGCTGGGGTGAACTGTTTTGACTCATATAGGTCAGGCCTGTGTAGTGTCCACACTGTTTGTAGCTCTTTTGTTCTATGCATCGTCGAGAGAAGCGTGTGAAGATCTTCAACGATAATGGGATTTTCTGTTTCTCCCTCTAATTCTGTCAATATTTGCTTCATGTATTTTGAAGCTCTATGCGAAAACACCAATTTATTTTTGTCTTCCTGATGAGTTAGCCATTTTTCATGATGCAGTCTCCCCTTTGGTTTCTGACAACACTGTTTTGAAGTCTATTTGATCGGATATTAATATAGCCTCTCCAGCCGCAGCCGGTGCAAGCGCTGCTCGTGAGCCTGGCATGTGGCAGTCTCGCTTTTCTATCCTTTTAATTGAAATGCTTAGTGCTTAGCATTCAATATGACTAAGTCTATCGTCCTACTCTTTGTTTCTTCCAAAAAGCCCTCTTTTCCTATTTTTTTTTTGGATGGTTGGGATAATTTTGACATTCCCTTATTTAATTTAATTCATTTATTTTTTAGGGAAAGGTGCAGCAGGAATGAAGGTAACAGGCAAGAAGAGAGAGGAGGAAGAAGCATTCTATTTTTATTTCGTTGTTCACACTGGTTATCCGCCCCCGGGCCCAGGACTCGAACCCAGGGGTATGTGTACTGCTCCTTCGCAGGCGACTGACCCCACCGCTGCTCCACCAGGACGCGCCTATCTGTTGGTTTTTCAGCCATAGGTGTTACTGTATATAGCTCCTTAACCTCACAATATTTTTTGAGTTAATACAATTCAGATAAAATGCGGAAAGCTTTCTATTTCATAGGTCTAGCTTCTGCCATAGTTGTGTGTGACATCCGCATACAATAAAGTCCTGTGTGTTTTACAGGCATCAAGAGGAAAACAGTCTTTTATACTTATGCATGTATTCACCGTTTCCGATCTTCTTCATTTTTCCTCCTGACAGCTTTCTATCTGCTATCAGTTTCCTTCCCAAAGAATTTTCTTTAGTATTTCTTGTAATACATGTCTGCCAGTGAAAAATTCTCTTCCCATTCTTCTATATGAAAATCTTTAGTTGATGTTTTTCATTTTTAAGGAAAGGCGTAGGCAGGCAGGAAGAGAGAGGAGGAAGAAACGTTTTATTTTCTCTTTCTTCAGTTGTTCACGTCGGTTGTCTCCGCGGACTCGGGATGTGAACCTGGTTCACGGGACGTCCGTGGACTGCGCGGCTGATAAGCGCTGCTCCACCAGGGTGCCCCCTGGTGATTTTTAAGATCTCTCAACATCAGCGATTACAGTTACGATAATTACTTTAAATCCTGGTGTGTTAACCGTTATCTGGGTCCTACAAGGGTCTCATCTGTTGATATTTTTGGTCAGTGGCTGACTTTTTTTTTTTTGCATGATGTCGGGTGGTGGCCTGGACGTTGTGTCATTTTATGATGATTTTTCATTCTCCTAGAATAACGCAGAGTGTCAGTGTTACTATTTGTGTTTGTGTCTGCACAGGCCATTGACCTGGGGGCTTGAGCTACAGGCTAGGCAGCCCCTGGGGTCTGTCCCAGCCCTTCTGTTCTCAGCCATCCTCCTGGTGCCGGGCGGCCCTCACCCAGAGACTCTTCAGCTTATACACAGAACTTGGGTTCTGCTTTACCCGCTTCTTTCTGGGGAACCCCCTCACTTTCTGGAGGGTGTTGCTGCCCTGGTTCTCTGTCCTTGCTCCTGAGGCCAGAAAGGCTCCGGAGTGATGCTGGTGTTTCATGGGCCTGTGGCATGGACGGGGCCGCCTGTGGTCCCTGCTGCCTCTCCAAAGCCCATCTGCGCTGTCGCTGTGGCAACTTCAGACAACATGGTGCTGGGCTTGTCCAGCGTGTATGGCGCTGCTGACCAGAAGTTAGTCCAACCTGCTCTACCCAATTGGAATGGAAACTTGGCTCCTCAAGTCCCGGGATAAAGCCTGCTGGGTTTTAAAAATCTGTTTCGCGTTGGGGAGAAATAACATTTTTTAAATAAATATTGAGTCTTCTGGCACGCCCTGGTGGAGCAGTGGTTGGGTCCGCTGCCTCTGAAGGAGCGAGTCACTCACCTGCAGCTTTGAGTCCTGGGCATGTGGCGGGGGTGGGGAGACAACCAGTGCGAACAACTAAATAAAACTAAAATTTAAAAGAGGGTGCTGTTTCCTCCTCTCTTTCTGCCTGCCTGCCTTCTTTCCTGCCCATACCTTTCCTGAAGGTCCATACATAAAATATTGAATCTTCTGAATCTTGCACTTGACATACATCCCTCATATATGTATTTTTTTCCTTTAATTTCCCTCAGCCCTACTTAGCAATATCTTGTCTGGCTCTTACTCTTTTATTAATTTTATATTGAGGTATTTGGTTTCGAGTCTCTTGTAAATGGTCTCATTTTAAACGTTTTATTTTTTGACATCCTGACCTCCAACGGTCAGGGTCTAATATCTTAGCTTTGTTTTCCCGTCCAAACAAGGAAGCCTCCCTAACTAACTGCCAGTGACACCACCTGTGACTGGCGCGGCTCCCAGGACCTGCAACAAGGTGGAAGGTTTCAGGGAGGCGTGCCTGCAGGGCCTGGCCCTGGGCCCGGGCCTCTGGAAACCGAGCGCGTGGCTGGTGAGGGGCCAGCTGTGTTAGGAGTTAACTGCAGCTGCCCGCGAGCACCCCTCTTCGGGCAGGGGGCTTGCTGCAGGTCCCTCGCCCTGCAAAGGCGGGCCTTCCTTGCTGGTACTCTGGAGTGACCACGGAGGCTGAGAGGGGGCCAGCCTGTCAGAGGGATGCCAGAGAGGGAGGCTCCCTGAATTCTGAAATGAGCTCCTCTCGGATGAAGCTGGTAGGCTCCATCCGCGGTGCGGTCAACCAAGAAACATGTCAGTGAGTCGCCAGGGAGTGTGCAGACCTGGATCATTTTGCTGGCAGCAGGCCTGTCTCTGACGCCCGCAGAGAGCTGGCATGTGACCGGTGGCGTCCTGCAGTGCGTGCAGGTCCACAGGCTGTTGGAGCAGAACCCTGGAAAGAGTGACACTTGACTCCAACTTTAGTCCTGGGTTTCTGTCCCCACCAGGAAAGAGACATGGACCATCCATGTAAACTCAAGCCTCAGTGCCCTCTTCTGAAAGACCGCGTGGCCTGGACGGCGTCCAGTGCTTCAGGTTGCCGATTACTGGTGGCCATCGTAGCGGACTGGGGCATATCACTTTCTTGGCAAGGCCGGGAGGGGACTCTCCTGACCAGTGGACTCCACACCATCAAGGCTACCCTCCAGTTGCCCCCTCCTTCCCGTGTCCTGGAGTGTAGATGTCGGTCAGGGACCTTACCATTTCTCTTCTGTCAGTGGACAGCTGGTCATCTGGTGCAGAGGGTTGAAATGAGTCCCCTTCAAATTCATGTCCCACTCAGAGCCTCAGCATGGGCCCTCATCTGGAAGCAGAGTTTGCACAGGGAATTAGTTAAGGATCTAGAAATGAAATCCTTTGGATCTAAGAAGTGGTGTCCGAAGAGAAGAGGACACAGACTCACACAGAGGGGAGGCCCACGTGATGAGAGAGGCAGACGCTGGAGTGGTGCTGTCACCAGCCACGAATGCACAGGGCCATCAGAAGGTGGCAGGGAAGGGGAACCTTCTGTAGAGCCAGACTGCGCCACCTTGATTTCAGAATTCTGGCTTCTAGGGCTGTGAGAACGAATGTGTGTGGCTCTGAGTCCCCAACTTGAGATAATGTTATCACAGCCCTAGGAAAGGAGTGCCTGAATTCACAGGCATCACGTGTGTGTGTGACCTTGTCCCTGAGATGTGGCTGCTGGCAGCTGAGTCGGCAGGGCTGAGGCGTGCCCTGGCTGCACAGTCGTGCAGGTGAGGGGGCTCTGGGAGACGGCTCCAGGCAGTAGTAGCTGCTTGTTCGTTTTTTGTGCATGTCTGAAAACAATCATTTTATTATGGATTGTTTCAAGCCGACTGCAGTTTCCCACAGAGCCAGGCAGAAAGCAGACTCCAGATATGTTTACCCTTCAGTTTAAACGTGTCTGATGCCGTCTGCACTTTACTGAAGGACTGTACACTAATCACTGCAACGGCCCAGGAAGCTGCCCGCCTGGGAACAGCCTTAGCCTGGGCCCTGCCATCTGCAGGCAGCGAGGCTGTACCGCTGCTCATGTTCTGCCACTCACGGCACTCTGCGCGCTTCTGCATGGTGTGTGCACGCCTATGCCCTTTGTATATCAGCGGGGAGTTCTTTCCAGCTACAGTTGTTCTATCCGCCATGGCAACAAGAAAATCCAGAAACATTCAAGGAAGTGTCCTGAGTCCCCAGGGTGACCAAGGCAGATAGGCTGGCGGTGTCTGTACCAGGAGCGGGGAAGGCAGCCCTGCTTCCACACCCTGCCCGCCCTGCCCCTTTCACCCGCAGCTGGGCAGCTGCCAGAGCACAAGGGCTCCAGCAAAGGGAGGGGAGACAGCTGCTGGGAGCAGACCCAGAGGCCGCACTTCCTGCACCCCCTCCCCCCTCCCATGCGCGGTACAACCCGAGACCCAATAGCTAAGGAAAGCACCTGTGCAGGCCGGGACCACGGGGGAGGGAGTGCGGCCGGGCCTAGAGTTCCGGAAGCCACTGCTCTGTGGGGAAGCAGAAGTAGCCAGGGACGGGCTGCGACGTTTGAAAAATGTTTATTAAAGCGAAACCAAGAAAGGAAGGGGAGAAAGAATAAAAATAACAATCGAACCCCTCCAGCCTGTGGCCACACCCCCTGCCCACTGTAACCTCAGGTCTGGGGTCAGGGTCCAAGGTTTATCCGGATTTTATCCTATGACTTCATTTGCACTGTCGACTGTATTCCAGGGAGCGATGAACCAGACCCTTGGGCATCTGTTGCCTTCCGACTTATTGCTGACCTCGGGGTCCTTCCGTGTGGTCGGAATGGCAGGATTTCTCCCCGTACGCGGCGGGGCGGCGTCCACAGTGTGCGCCCCGGGTCTGCCTTCCCCGCACCCGCCGGGCTCTCAGGCTGGCACCGCCGAGCGCGGCAGCGGGCGCGGGGTCGCGCGGCGGCCAGGCGGTCCTCTTATGTCCGGCGCAAACGCCGAGACATCGGATGGCTGCATCCGAGGGACGTTCTGTTTTGAGATTTTTGAGGAACCGCTATACTGCTTTCCAGGGCTGCCGCAGCAGCCGGCGCTCCCGCCCAGCGGGGAGGAGGCTCCCGGTGCCCGCAGGGTCCCCGCAGGGTGTCCGCGCCTCCCGGGCGCAGGCGGTTTCCATCCTCGTCTTCGCCGGCCGTTCTCACGGCGGTCAGGCGGCGTCTCGTCTCGGGTGGCCGTCGTCCGCCTCCCCCGGTCGCTGGAGGAGGGGCGCGGCTCGCGGCTCCGCAGACCGTCCTCGGGGAGCCTGCAGCCGCTGCGGGCCGCTCCCTCGCGTCCGCTCAGCCTTCCGCTGGCCGCGCGGCCCGGGGCGCACACCGTCCGCCGCCCTCGGACGCCGGCTCAGGCGTCACCCCGAGCCCGGGCTTTCAGGGACGCAAGCCCCGCGCTGCCCCGCGCCGCCGCGTCCTCGCGGGCCGGCGGGGACTCTCCGGAAGCCCGGCCCCGACCACGGCCACCCCGCCCGTGCCCGTCACCCGCGCAGCCATTTTAGATGAGCCGAGACAAAGGGCCCGGCCTCGCCGCGGCCGTCCGCCCAACCGCCTCGGCCCGGGCCCCGCCCGCCGCGCCGCCCGCCGCGCCGCCCGCCGCCGACCCGACCTCGCGCCCGCCCCGCCGCGCCCCGCCCGCCAGCCCGGCCGCCCGCCTGCGCCCCGGCCTCTGCCGCTCGCAGCCATTGGCCGGGCCTTTTAAGCGCGCGCCGCGGCCAATGGCGGCGCGCCGGGGGGCGGGAGGGGAGCGGCGCGGCCAATAGCGGCGCGCCGGGCGGCGGGCGGGGGCGGGCGCGCCGCCGCGCATGCGCACCGCGTCGCCACCGCCCTCCCCCCGCGCCGGCCGCCCGCGCCCCCCGCCCGGCCGCCGCCCCCGCCCCGCCCGGCGCGCGCCGCCCCCCGCCCGCCCCCGGCCGCCCGCGCGGACCTCCTCCCCGCCCAGCGCCGGCCCGAGCGGCGGCGGCGGCGGGCCGAGGAGGAAAGATGGCGGCGGGCTCGGATCTGCTGGACGAGGTCTTCTTCAACAGCGAGGTGGACGAGAAAGTGGTGAGCGACCTGGTGGGCTCGCTCGAGTCGCAGCTGGCGGCCAGCGCGGCCCACCCGCACCACCTCGCGCCCCGCGCGCCCGAGGCGCGGGCCGCGGCCGCCGGCGCGCTCGGGAACCACGTCGCAGCCGCAGCCGTGCCGGCCGAGGGCGCGCCCGCCGCGGCGCCGGAGCCGCCCCCCGCAGGTAGAGCGCGGCGCGGCCTGAGCGCGGGCGGGCGCCCGCCGGGCCGCGTCCTCACCGCGCCGCCCGCTTGTCCCCGCAGGGCCGGCCGCCAAGCTGAGCGCGCTCGAGGCCGGCGCGGGCGCGGCGGCGGGGCCCGGGCCCTGCGCGCCGGCCGCCGGGGCCGCCGGGGCCGCTGCGGCCGCCGGGGCCGCCGGGGCCGCCGCGGCCGCGCCCGAGCCCGCCGCCGCCAAGCCCGCCGCCCGCGCCGGCGCCGCGCAAACTTTGAATGGGAGCGCCGTGCTGGTGAACTCGCACCGCGCCGCCGCCGCACCTGCTGTCAGCCTGCTCCACAACGGGCCCGCGCCCGCGCCGCCGACCAAGCCCGCCGCCGCCGCCGCCGCCGCCACTGTCATCCAGACGCCGCCCTTCCTCGGCGCCCCCGCCGCCGCGCCCCGCGCCCCCACGCCCCCCGCGCCCGCCGCCGCCGCCGCCGCCGCCGCCGCCGCCGCCGCGCCCCCCGCGCCCGCCGCCGCGCCGCCGCCGCCGCCGCCGCCGCCCGCCGCCGCCAGCCTGGCTCGGCCGCCCGGCCACCCGGCGGGGGCCCCGGCGGCGGCGCAGAACGGGGGCAGCGCCGCGCCCCCCGCGCCCCCCGCGCCCCCCACGGCCCCCGCGGGCCCCGCGCCCGCCGCGCCCGCCGCCAACAGTCAGCCCGGGCCCGCCGCCCCGCCCGCGCAGGTGGCCAAGGCCGAGTCGCCCAAGACCGCGGTGCCGGCGGCGCCCCCGCCGCCGCAGACCCTGGCAGCCAGCTGCCCGGCCGCCGGCGCGGGCCCCGGCATGATCCTCGGGCCAACTATGCAAGGGGCGCTGCCCGCCGCCGCCGCCGCCGGCCTCCCGCCGCCCGCGCCCGGGACTCCCACCGGGCTGAACAAGGGCCCAGCCGGCACGGTGACCCCCAGCCTGCCCAGGACGCCCACGGCCGCCACCAGCGGGATCCGGGCCTCCCTGACGCCCACGGTCCTCGCCCCACGCCTGCCGCAGCCGCCTCAGAATCCCACCAACATCCAGAACTTCCAGCTGCCTCCAGGTGAGTGTCCACGCTGGGCTTGGGGGGCTGGGGTCTGGGGGTGCTGGGGGGCTCGCTGGGCTGAGGGTCTGGGTCCTGTGGGGCTGCGGCGGCTCTGGGACGGGGCCACGCCGCCTGTGCCCGCCCTGTAGGCTTGGGCTCCTCTTAGCACTGCAAAGTTTTCTCTGCCAGGGGCTCCCCTGGACTGGGTGCTGTCTCCTGTCCTCCACCCCGTGTACCTGTCTCTGCCCCTGGCAGCGGACACCCGCCGGGTGCCCCTGACTGCTGACGTGGGATGTGGGGAGCTGGGGCAGTTCGGTGACCTGTGTCCCGGTCCACTCTCTTGCTCCTGTCTGTCCCCGGCTGTGCGGGGACCCGTCCTTCTGCCTGTGAGATCAGGCGGCAACACTCCTTGAGGCCGGGTGAGTCTGCCCGGGCAGTGTCGTCTCCTTGCGAACCCTAGGGTGGCAGACACCCAGGGCAACGCTGGAGGATGGCAGGACACTCTTCCTGGTCGGCATCCGTGTCGCCCTGCCCAGGGTCAGGCTTCTGCAAGGGCTGTCATGGTGGTTGCCATGTGCTGCCCAGTCAGGTCACAGGGTCCTGTCGAGGTGCAGGGGATGCGCCGACCGGAGCCTCTGCGTTGTGCTCCCTGTCATCTCTGCACGTTTGACGGCCGAGGTCCCCCCAGCCTTCCGTGTCACGCCGCTTTGTTTTGGGATTCCCGGCACGTGAGGGGGCCTGTCTCCGCGTGGACTGCAGCGCTCCTCCCCGCTCCGTAGTAGCGCTGGCTGGCGGCCGCTGCCCCGGCCCCCCCTCCTGCACGCCTCGGGCCCTGGAAGGAGGCCTGCGGGTGGCTGCTGGGGCCGAGGCCTAGTGGGGTCTGCTCCACAGCTGCAGGCAAGGTTACGGCCCACACCAGTGTTCTCGGGGTGCTCGGGGCTGCCGTCTCGGGGGACAGGGTGTGACAGTGACCGAGGCGGTGCCGGTGCCTCGGCAGGCGTGCTGCTGCGGAGCCTGCGGGGCTGAGTAAAGGTTCTGCTCTGCTGTTTGCGTGTGTTGACCTCTGAGTGGAAACTGTCGCTGATCTTTGGGCACGTTTTTAAAAAGGGGATTTCGTGGTTGGAGCGTGGTGGCATGTGAGATGTCAGAGGGCTTTTTACTCGCCCGTGAAACCTCCTCGCAGCGCTGCTGCTGTTTGGCACCCGCCTCGGCGGTGAGGACGGGCACAGGGGAGCTCCCCGAGGCCTCCGTGGTGTGTGGCGGGCAGAGGACGCCGCCTGTGTGCCACTCGGGGAGGCCCTGCCGTGACAGCGCGGGGAGGCGTGACCCGGCCCCCCGTCAGCGTCCAGGCGGCCCTCGCGTGAGCGGTTGGCTCCCGGGGAGGAGGAAAAGCACCGCTGCGTTTGGCCGGGGTTTCGGGCATCCGTGTTCCCCGGCGTGCACGCGGAGGCCAGTGCGCGCGGGCCGTGGGCACAGACGCCGAGCTGCACCTTCAAGGGGCCAAGCGCTTTCTAGAAAGATTTATGTTGGCTCTTCACATCCCTCATCCCTCATGGGCCACCTTCTGGTTAGCAGCCCTGCTTGGTCGTTGCCTCATTTCAATACGGAGAAGGAAAAAGCATGTTGTTAAAACTGCAACCTGTGCCCTGAGCCAGGAAACCCTCTTTTAAAATTTAATTTTTTAAAAGAAAGGTGCAGGCAGGACAAGAGAGGAGGAAAGCAGTTCTTTTTTTTTTTAATTTAAATTAGTTGTTCCCACTGGTGGTTTCCCCCAGACCCAGGACTGGAACCCAGGGGTCTGTGGCCTGCTCCTCCGGAGGCGATTGACCGACCATTGCTCCACCAGGACATGCGGAGTGTACCCTCTTGTAAACAGTATGATTGACTTTTGTAACCAAAGTGTCTGTTATGAATATCCTCGTTATAGAATTAAATGTCCGGAAAATATTATGCTCTCCTGGTTGATGTTTCCTCTTGATTGAAGACTTTCATCACGAAAGGTATGAAGTGGAGGTGGAAATAGCTTAAAACACTGACTTGCTTGGCGAATCCCTGTTCCCGTTACAAGCCAGCATGGCAGGCGTGGGGAGGGGCCGGGCTCAGGCTCGCAGGCTTCACTGGGGTGTCTGCGGACGCAGACCACTGTAACTCGGATGTGCGGAGAGGAGGCACTGAGGTCTGGCCCATCTTAGGCTCCTGTTTCATCCTTAGCGCCGAAAGCTTGCCGTGAATTTGGGTTCAGCACGCTCAGTGTTTATACTCCTCTTCCGAACAGCTTTGTAAGGAGACGTTTCTGTTGGAATTAACTTGCTCTCCGGAGGGTGCCGTGCCAGGGCCTCTTGTTGATCTGCTGTGGGAGTGATCACACCGTCTGCAGAGCGATTGCTGCGGTCAAGGCGCCCTGAGGGACACGAGTTGGTTGTGTTTGGGAAGGTAGTGGGAAGAAGGAGGGAGGGGTGTGACACACAGCTGGCACGTGTGTCTGGTTTGACAGGTCTCTTCAGTAGGCGTTGAAGACGCACGCTCTGCGGCTGTCCCCTGGCGCGGCGTTCGGCCTCTCCCTTTGCAGGTGTTTGCTCTGAGGCTTGACCCGAAGCGCTGGATCTCGTTCTGGGGCAGAATAGCATTTCCTGGCATTGGCCTGCGGGCCGCGGCCAAGGGGACATTGCAAGCTACTTAGTGAAAATGAACATTCCCTGCCCTTGCGAATGGATGTCTAGGGCGGTGCTGCCCATTGGTGGTGAGTTGTCTGGAAGTACAGTAGTAGCTGAACGTGCCGGTGTGGCTGCCTGCTGGGAAGCTGCAGGGACGGGACACCGGTGGCCGCCGGTGCCTGGGTCAAGGGGCTTTCTCAGCAGTTTAGAGTTGTTGCTTGGAGCACTCTTGCTGTTTGTGTTTCCCAGGAGCCTTGGTGTCCCCAGCTAGGAGTAGGGGCTGACCCTTGTGCAGCGCTGGACTTCCGCCCAGACGAGGGGCGTACGCGCTGTCACCGCCTGATTGTCCAGACACGACCCTGTCGGCACGTGTTTCTGCTTCAAGCACTGTGCTGATTTAAAAGTGGCAGCGTCTAAAGGCAGCTTTGCTGCCCCTCAGAACCATCCCCGGTTTGGCCACGTCCCCGGGCCAGGAAGTCTGCGTGGCTGGTTCCGGTTCTGGACTTGAGACCATGGCCGGGGTTGTTACAGGTGGGTCACACACATGGGAGCAGCTGCCTGCAGACAGTGGACCTGGGCTGGGGGCTTGCTGGAGGCCAAGCGCCTTCATCGGATTTTCCTCTCCATGTGCCAAGGTGACAGTGATCTTTGAAAACAGGAAAACAGACTTTTGGGAGGAGGGCGGAGCAGGCCAGCACTGGAGGTGCTGCGTGGCGTGGGCAGTGGCAGTGGGTGCTGGGAGGGCATGTGGGGTGATGGCGGTGTGCTCCCTGGCTGCCCTGTTGTCTGGAGGATGGATGGCGTCATCCTGGTGGCTGTGGTGGTTGACCGTCATGCCCAGTGGGTGTCTGTCGGAGCTGGTGAGCCAGGAAGGAGGGTCCTCTGGGTCTTCTGGGGTCTTCGCTCACCACCGGTTCTGCTGGAGGCAGAGTTGTTAAGGGACCACTACTGCCCCTGTTCTTCCACCTGCCCGGGAGGGTGTAAGTGATGACCGGGTCACCTCCAGCCTCAGATGTGGGAGCAGTTTCTGACAGGTGGACCCTGCCCTGGAGAGACGCAGCACCGCGCCAGCGCCGTCGCCCCGTCCCCGGAACGTGGTGAAGGCCGTCCCTGCCCTGCCCTGCCCCTGAGGTGGCTGTGTGTGTCCATCGCGTCCTTCCAAGCTGAGCGGTGTGTGGACGGCCGGCTGCAGTGGGTGGCCGGTACTTAATGACTGCTTTGCAGACTCTGGGAGCGGAGGCTTCCAAGGCTCAGAGCAGCTTGTCTGAGGTTTCGGGGAATGCGCGTGGTTCTGCAGGTGCCTTGCTTTTCTTCGCGTTGACGGAGCAGGAGCATCAGGTTTTCCTGGAGTCCAGGAAACACTTACGCTCTCAGCTCTTGCCTGTGAAGCCTTCTTGGCTGGAGGATGGAGCCTTTTATTTCATCAGGCCGTTGATGTAATGAAGCAGTGAGATGAAGTAAACACTGCACTCAGCAGAGGCGGGGCGGGCCCTGCACCTGGTGGCGCTCACCTGCGGGGACCTGGCACTGCTTCCGGCTGGCCTGGCGTTGCCACGTGCCAGCCCTGTGAGTGACACGCCCGTGGCAGAACTTATGGACATTTCTGTGCGAACAACCTGTGAAGTGTGTCTGGTGCTGGGACCAGGTCTGAGAACTCAGAGTTCGACTTTTCTGTGCAAGACCGGAGCGTACATTCTTTGACTTCAGATTTTTGATTTTTATCTATCCTTGAATAGCTGCACCAAGGAATTGGACTTTTTAGAAACCAAAGATATAAAAATTGCCTAAAATTTAGGGGATCCCCCCATTTAAAAAGTGAATTGGCAAACCCGTTTGGCTCCTCTCTCTGCCCACCTAGCTGCACACTGCGGGTGTGAGTGGGCGGAGGCCGGGGCAGGGCCTGAGGACAGTGGACCCGGACAGTGGATGGGGTCGTGATGGGGGCCAATGGACAGAGCAGTAGACGGGCCGTGGCTGGGGGCAGTGGCGCCCGGCCACTCTGGGGGAGTCCTGCTGTCCAGCAGACCTGAGCTCAGCCGCTCTGCAGTTGTGCAGCCCGGAGGTCCCCTTGGCATTCGTCCTTCCCTCCTGAGGCTGGAACCTCGGTGGACTGTGCCTCTCCACACGGCCTGGGAAGAAGGGACACGCTTGCTCCTTTTGACCCCTGACTGGAGGCGAGGGGAGGCGTGCCAGGGACGCGGTGCTGGTATCGGTTGGGAGCCTGGATGCTTCCCAGGTCCAGAGGTTGGGAATTCTAGAGCAGCTTTTCAGAACTGCATCGATCTGGACGCCAGAGTTTGGAATTGAGAGTCAAGCGATTCTGCAGCCTTGAAGGCACTTATCTTGGGTGGGGGGGTCAGCGGCCTGAGGGGATGCTGAGAGGGCCCCCTCGAGGACTGGGCTTGGCCCATCAGGTGTGTGCCGGTGGTCAGCGCGGGCTTGGCCTGGGTCGAGGGCAGAGACTCGTGTGGGTTCAGGACGGTGTCAGAGCTTCAGGAAAGGGCCTGGGGCGGCTGCGCCCTGCGGGCTCCCAGCTCTCCTGGGAGAAAGCGGGAGACCGCGTTGCCGCCCCGAGCCCACCGGCGAGCGACCCCGGCTTGCCCCGTGTGACCATGTCAGTGCCAGCCGGGGACCCGAAGAGAAGCAGGTCCTGGTGACTTACCTGGCTGCTTGCCGGCTCGGGTGTGCACCGCAGTGAGTCAGCCCCGCCACTGCGCCTCCCGCTTCTGCGTCCCGTCCGTCCGGGACCAGAGGTCGCCTCCACCCGCTTGCCTCCAGGACTCTTTCTGTTTTGCGGAGGAAGGAAGGAAGCAGGCAGGACGAGAGGAGGAAGAAGCACTTTATTTACTTACTGTTACGCGTTTAGCTCCTCCTCACCCCCCTGGCCGGGCCGTGTGTGGACTGTGCCCCTGTACGGGACTCACCTCTGGGCCTCAGGGAGCCGGCGGACCTGTTCTTGTCACTCCCGGTGTCACAGGTGACTTGGCACCGGAGAACGACTTCTTCCCCACCTGCTGCTGCTTGCCGCGTGCTGGCGCGACACCGCGGGGTCCGTCTGAGCAGCTGGGAAGAGCGTCACGCGTCCCCCCGGCTGTCCAGCCGTGTTCAGCAGGCGCGCTGTGCCCCTTCCCAGATCAGGGTCGCCCGTGCCTGGCGTTCCCACGGGGTCTCGGCGCCCGCGCCCTCTGCTCCTCATGCGCCTGTTCGCCACTGGCGGCTGACACAGCGAAGGCCCTGGTGAAGGCTGCTGCGAGTGACCCTTCGGAGGGTGTCCGTGACAGAGGGTGCAAACAGAGAGCGCCGCTTGCACTTTTAAAACCGTCAGGACCAGTCCGTTACACACTCATGTTTGGTTTTGAGTTCGTGCCTTTCCAAGTGAGGTTGAACCTTGCCGTGGCCGTTTGCCTCTGCTCCTCTTGGGGTGCTGCAGGGCAGGCCGGGCCGACAGGCCCTCCCCCGGCAGCCGGCGGTCGTGCAAGCTACCAGGCCAGGACAGGGAGCCAGTGCTGAGACCCCGCCACCTGTCGGGAGGCCTTTCTGAGCAGGTGCTGTGGGAGCTTAGCCTTGGACAGCAAGGGGAGCGGCCGGGGCTGGAGGGCTGTGGGGAGCCCAGGGCATCCTCGGGTGACAGGCAGGGGACTGCAGTGACACTGTTCCCTGCATGGGAGACGAGGTGGGAGGAGGACAGACGTGCCGGTTCGGGCACGCCGAGATGCTGTTTCTGAGAGGAAACGTCACAGGTAGTTCAACTCAGGCCAGAAGGGGCCGGCATGTGGGAGTCACAGCACGGGGTGGAATCTGCATCACGGGCGAGGCCCCCAGGAGCCTCAGTGCGAGGAGCCGGTGCAGGTGCTCCTTGTCTGGGGGGCACCCTGTGTGGGGCTTGGCCTGAGCACAGCCGCCCCTGGTGCGGTGTGGCGGGGTGTGCCGCCGCGGGGCTGTGGGCAGCTCCCTGGAGCTTGTCTGTGAAGGGCCCCAGAAACCCCGGGCGGAAACCCTGGTCCCGCGGACTGTGTGCACGTGGTCCCAGACTCCTGCGGGCATGGGCGGCTCTGCCAGCCCGGCTTCCAGAGCACCCTGGGCGCGCGAGCAGCTGCCCGGGACGTGGCCCTGGCGGAGGGCAGGGCCCAGGCGGCTGCTGGCAGCCGGGTCAGCCTACTCCCCGCAAGCCCTTCAGCTGTACCTCTTGTCCCCACTCAAGACGGTTGTCTGCAGGGACCAGCTTTTCCAGAGCAGGCCGAGCGCACCGTCTTGGGTGGGTGGGCGTGAGGACAGCCGTGGCCCGGAGCCGCGGTCTCTGCCGTCCTGGGGCCGGGGCTGTGTCCGGTTTTCTGTGCTGCCGTCGGCTTTGCAGGGGCCCGGCTCCTGGCTGGTTCCGCTCGGCTCTGCGGGTGCTGTGTTGCCCCTCCCTGGTGAGCCGTCAGATGTGCCCGTGAAGGCGCGAGTCCCTTTCTCCTGATGACAGAGGACTTGGGTCACTCGGCAGGGCCTGGGGGTGCCCGGGTGGGCAGCCGCAGCCCTGTGTGTGGCCTGGCTGACCAGGGCTGTGGTTTGCTGCAGTTGGTCAGTTGGTCACCAGTTCTGATCGGAGATGTCCTGGAGGCGTGACCTCTGACGCGTTGGGGTCACAGTGGCCCGGTGTGGGGTGTGGAAGGCGTTTCCAGAGTGGACTCATCAGCCGCTCCCTCCACCGTGTGCCTTCTTGGGGCTCTGGTGGCTGCGGGGCTTTGTGCGCTCCAGGGTCTCTGCTCAGCTCGGCCGTGCGCTCGGGCCGGCCCTGCCGGTGCGCGCTGCTCCGGGCCGGGCAGCAGGGCTGGCCTGCTTCCCTCTCAGCGAGGGAGTCTGGCGCCCCTCCCACCTGGGGCCACGCCTTGTACTTGCCCCAGGGTCAGCCCGGCGGGGGCAGCTGCCCCCACCTCCGACTCCAGGGAGAGCTGTGGTGTCCCTGGGGACACGGGGACCGGCAGCGGCAGTGCGATGGTTGCGTGTGACCTTGCATCCCGTGGGCAGTTAGTGTGCGGGCGTGGGGGCTGCTGGGGCGGGGTCCCGAGGTGCACCCTCTGCTCGTCAGGACTGCTTGCTCTTCTAGGCCACAAGTGATGGTGAGGACGTCCCACCCGGTCGTTGATTCTGGGCTGGACCCCAGGGTTTACTCTTTTTAAGGAAACGTGCAGTGGGAATGAAGGAGAGCAGAGGCAGGAAGAGAGGAGGAAGAAGCCCTTCAGTTGTCCATTGGGTTAATCCCCCAGCATCGAGACCTGGACTCGGGACCTGGGGGTGCACGGGCCTTCTCTGGCGGACCCGAGTGCTTCCCCACCAGGACGCGCCTGCTGACTCCCGTGCGTGCGCTTGGGGACTGCCTGCCACCCGGAGCAGCTCAGGACCTCGGGGCAGCAGGTGCTACGCAGGCCCCGAGTGGAGGGCTGTCTCGGTCACTCGGGTGCCCCTGTCGCGCGGACTCCTTTCTCTGGGAGTCGTTCCTCCCTGGGTTCTGGGTCTGCTCCGCCGCAGGGCTCCCTGGTTCCAGAACGAGGCAGGGGCGGCCGACGGGCCTGCTGCGCGATGCTCTCCCTGGCTCTCCGTTCTCCTGGCGTCTTCCCGGGTCTGTCTGTGTCCGCGTGGGGCCGTGGGGGCACCTCCGGTGTCCACGGTGGTCCCAGCTGCGCAGGAGCCCAAGCGTCATCGTGATCTGGGGTGGCGGGGATGCTGGTGGCCTGGGTCAGAGGGTCTCCTGGGAGCTCCTGGGGGTGCCCGGGGGCCTGCAGCCAGGACCAGGCTCTGGGGTGGGGCTGCGGCAGTGGGTTTCTGCGGCCTCTGCTCTGCCTGGCCCTGCTTGTGCGACCGTGTCAGCGGTTAGCATGCACCTGCACACAGACTCTGGGGCTGCTGCGTCTGGCCCCGCGCTCACGCGGTCACTGCGCCTCTCCTTTCCCACCGGCTCCCGGCCTCCTGGGCACCGCCTGCGCTGTGCTGCTGCAGCCTTGGAGGCAGGACCTTTGCCCCTCAGCAGTCCTTCGTGCTGTGGCTTCTGCGCCTGTGGTCCCCTCTCCTGGCCGAGGGTCTCTAGGGGTGAAGGGCCTCTCTCCTGCAGGGGGCAGGGCGTGCGGTTGTCAGTGCGGGAACCGGTCACGAAGGAGAGGCTGTCAGACACCTCCCTCTTCAGCCCCGTAGAGAGGTTTGTTCCTGAAAATGCACGTGTGGTTCCAGGGGTGTCACTGGGGCTGAGTTGGGGCCGCCCACCATGTGCAGGAGGCAGGAGAAAGGAGATGGGAGTCTGAAGTTCAGAGGTGGGTTCGGGATTGGCATCTCGGTGGGGGTCCCTGGAAGCCGGATGACATTTAAAACTCGGGGACAGTGTGCTCACCTGGTTTGGGGCCAGAAGCAGTGCCGACACCTGTTGTGGGGTGTGGGGTGTCCTGGCGCACGGGAGTGCAGTGGGGCAGGGCCGGGAGGCAGGGCCAGGGCCCCAGGTCACAGCCCCAGCGGCCGGTCAAGGATGCGCGGGTGCTGGTGGGGTGAGGATGGACGGCTCTTGGGCCTGACTCCTGGGGCTTGGTGGGCAGCCTTGGCCCCAGGGGCGGCGGGAGGCAGGAGCCGTCCCGTCCTTGTGGGAGGAGGGAGGCGATGGGCCTTTCAGATGGTGCTTTGGAGACTCGTTCGGGAGGGCCTGGAGCCGATGGCGTCCGGTCAGTTTTTGTCGTGTTTGGGCTTGTTTCCCGAAGATGGGTGGTTTCAGAGCAGAGCGTCAGTAGAAATGCAGCGCGGGCCCTGCGGCACTACGCATTCACGGTGGCGTGCTAAGAAGGACCCAGAGGAGAGGAACTTAATTTTGTTGAAGTAAACTGGTTTATAGCGTCTGCAGGTTCCAGGGTGCAGCGGATAGGTCAGCGTCTGTGTCTGCTGCACGCGACCCTCACCAGCCATCCTCCGCTGTCACTGGGCCCCTTTGCCTGCTTGCCCGTCCTCCCTTCCCTGCTGCTGAATGTTTGTTCTTACGTCTAAGACTTCGTGCTGTTTGTCTGTGAGTTTTGTTTCTTTATCTGTGATGTTTTCTTTCTCTTTCTGACTATCTCACTAAGCATCATCCCCTGTAGTTCCATCCATTTGTTGCACATGACAGGACTCTGTCACTTTTAGGGTTGAGTGCTGGTCCGTGTGTGTGCGATCTCCTTCCTTCACTCACCTGTCAGCAGGCCCCGAGGGTGTTTCCAGCCTTTGTATCGTGGGTGACGCTGCACCGAGCGTGGGGCCACGTGTGTCTGTTGGTTAGCTTTTGTGTTTTTTGGGGGGAAATACCCAGCAATAGGATAACTGGATCTCAGGGGATTTTTACCTTTAATTTGCGAGGCATCTTCATTCAGGTTTCCATATGGTTGTCTTCCCACCAACAGCCCGTCAAGTTCCCTGCTCTGCCCCCTCCCCTGCACCTGGTCCCAGGCCTTCCTCGCAGGTACGAGGCCGCACCTCGCTCTGCTGTGGTCCCACTTCCCTGTGACGGGCGATGAGGGGTCCTCCTCTTCGGGGGCCAAGTCACGCCTGCTCGCTGTCAGGTTCTTTGCTTCCTTGTGCTTTATGGGATCTGTCTCCCATTAGATGTCTCATTTGCAGATTTCTTCTCTTGTTCAGAAGGGTCTTTTGTTCTTTTTGGTTTTGATGACGTTTCTCCCGCTGGTGAGAAACTCCGGTTCGCGGCAGCCCGGGTTTATTTGGTTTTTGTCCCCGTGCTGGGGGGTCCGTCCCCATGGGCGCGTCTCAGGCCAGCGTCGAGGAGCGTTTCATCTGTTGTCGTGTCTGTAGCTTGGGGCTCAGTCTCACGTCCGCGCTGACGTCATTGCGACGGACTCTGCTGGGGGTCCGCGGGGTTGCCGGCGGCGGCAGCGGCGGCGGCCCAGCCCCCAGCACTGTTCGTGGGGCCTGTCCTTGCTGCCCCAGGGGCTCTTGGCACCTTCGTCGTAGATCCGCTGTCCAGTGCCCGCGGGCGTGTTTGCGGGCTCGCCCTCCGCGTTGGCCTGTGCGTTGCTGTCCCTGCGTGAGCTGCTTTCTTGTGTCCCTTGTAGCGTAGCTTGAAGCGGGGACCCGATACCTCCACTTGCGTTCTGTTGTCTCAGGTTGACCGTGACAGTTGTGGGTCTTCCGTCGTCCAGTAAATCTGACGGTGTTTGGTTGTTCCCACGACAGACGCCCTGGGTCGTGGCAGAACGCACTGAACCTGTATGTCGCTTTAGGTAATGTGGCCGTTGGACAGCGCCGCCCCGTCCGTCAGTGTCTCCCTTCTCCACCCTCTCCCATCTCGTCAGGGGGTCTCGCTGCTTTCAGCGTCCGGCTCTGCGCCCTCTCTGCAGAAGTCCCTCGCTCCACCTGCCCGCCGCACGGAGGTGCCGCAGCTGCCTGCCCATCGCCGGTGACCTGCGTCTGCGCACGCACCGCACAGCCGGCCATGGGCTCCGCCACGGGATGTGCCGCGTGGCCGCCAGGCTCCTCAGCCGGCTGTGGGGCGAGTGCGACTGTGTGGGGCTGACAGTGAGGTGGGGTGCAGCCTCCCGGCAGCAGGGAGGAGGGAGGCGGGGAACCCTAGGGGAGCCCGGTCACAGCCAGGCCTCGGGAAGCTGGTCCTGGTCCTGCCTGGTGGGAGTGGAGCGTCTGGGTTTGGCCACAGCCCGAGGCGTCCACAGTGGCTGTCTGCTGCCGACGCGGGGGGTGGCTGGTTGTCCTGGGGCTGTGAGTGCCCTGGCACAGGCGAGCGGGATGCCGGGGCTCCAGGCAGAATCGAGGGCTGTGGTGCTTGGGTCCCAGGTGCTGGCCCTGACCAGACGCTGCAGAGCAGAAACGGCAAGTCAGCTCAACTTCGGGGCAAGGCGCTACCCGAGGGTGCCCGCGCGTAGGAGCCCGAGGCCCCTGGATGCGTCAGGGTGCTGCCTGGCGTGAGCACTGCTGAATCGAGCCCCGCGTTTTGGTGTGCAGCGGGGTGGTGGGCCATGGGGCAGGGTCATGAGCTGGAGGCCTGGGGCACGGTCATTGCTGTTCGGCCTGCCGCCGTCTCTGGAGCGTAGGCCTGGTGCCACCCACAGCTCCCTTGAGTTGGGTTCCACTGTGATTGTGGGTCCCAGCTGTCCCTCTCACTGTGACACTGATGTCACCTAAAGACTAATTGTGCAGGTGCGCCCTGTGACCTGGCAGAGAAAGTCACCGCCTCTGACTGACACAAACCACATCCATTCCGAGGACCCAGGTTCGAGTCCTGGGGAGGAGCCACAGGCAAGATGCACAACGAAATAAAATGCATCTCCCTTCTCTCCCTCCCGCCTGCTTATTCGCCTTCATTCCTGCCGCACCTCTCCTTAAAAATAGTCATACGCAGAAGCAAGTGGCCATCCCTGCGGCTGGCGTCTGGAGATTTCCTGGGGCCATGGGTGTGGGCCACCAAGGACGGGGTCAGCGAGCCGGCTGTCGGAGTGGAGAAGGCTCGCTGGTTGACAGGTGTTGCTAAGAAATGGGCAGAGACTCAGGGGACATGAGTGGGACAGAGCACAGCGCTGTGGTGAGGCAGTGGTGCCGGGTGTACATGGCGGAAGGGAAGGTCGCCGCCGCTGTCGGCTGTCGGGAGACGCGAGCTCGCCGTGGTGTTAGGGCAGGGGACGGAGCAGGCCTGGCCAGAGGCAAGGGCAGCCACCGGTGGGGGAGGAGCACCCTGGGCGTGGGTGCGGCGGGGAGGGGGTGGCGGGGTGGGGGGGCCCTGAGGGCCCTGAGTGTGGGTGCAGGGTGTGTGGGGGGTCCCTGAGCGCCCTGAGCGTGGGTGCAGTGAGGGTGGGGGGCCCTGGACTGCCCTGCCCGGTTCCGGGAGCTTCTGCTTGCTGCTCTGGTCTACCAGACCCTGAGCTCAGTGTCCAGGGGGTAATACTGCTGGGCGAAGGGTATGGTGTGTCTGGGGTTCTGTGCTCAAACAGTTGAAATAACTTTCCCGTGTTGTTGCCAACTTGGAATAGAGTTTAATCTGTTTTCCACTTGTCTCTACTGTTTTTAAGGAAAGGCGCAGTCAGGAATGAAGGCGAGTAGGCAGGAAGAGAGGAGGGCGACGCTTCTTTGTTTTCACTTACTTGTTCGTGCTAGTTGCTTCACCCCTGGGCCCCGGACTTGAACCCAGGGGTTATGAGGCCTGCGCCCCTCAGAGGTGAGCGCCCTAACACTACTCCACCAGGGCCCGCCTGTGTTTCGTTTTAGCTTTATGTTTTAGGAGGTAAACCTCTGCTGCCCGCTGTGCTGGTTGGAAAGCTTGAAGCCCTGTCCCGAGTGCGGGCGGAGATGAAATGCCCGGTCCGTCTACACCGTGCGCAGTGGAAGTGCCGAAGAGCTTCGTTTGTTTGGGTGGGTCGCTCCGCCCCGCGGGGGCGCCGCTCAGGCCCCGGCCTTGCAGCGGGCATGGCTGCCTGGCTCCGGCTGCCTGGGGCCCGGGGCCTGGGCTGGGAGAGGGGTCCACACACGTAGAACTTGTGGGGGCTGATTCCACGCCGCAGCGGGCCCCTCTCAGCGAGCAGATCGTGTCTGGAGGAGCGGGCCGTGCTTGCACGGGGACCTGCCGCCTGCTGTGCCCGTCGCCCTCATGGCATCGTCCTGCCTGTCACCCCACCCCGCGGTCACGCTGTGCTTGCAGGTTTTGGGCTCCCGTGCTGGACGTGGAGTCCACTTGGGGGCCAAAGTCCCCGTTGGATGTGATGCCAGCTTCTGTGAACACGCGTGTCTCAGACTCGGTGGATGTGTGTGGGGCCGTTGTTCTTCCACTATGTGTCGGGCGGAACCTTCCTAGGGCTCTGCCGGTCGGGGGCCCATGTCCGGTGTCCACAGCCGGGGGGCTGGCGCTAGGCCTTCAGGTGACCGCTGCCGGCTGGGTGGTGGAGCCCTCCGTGCCCTGTTCCTTGTGACAGGCCTTCTCATTGTCACCAGAGGGCCGCAGCTGTCCTCACGGCCCAGGCAGCATGCGAGGTCCGTCCGGCCTCAGACCTGCCCTTGCCTCTTGGTCCGCAGCCCTGGCGGCCTGCCTCTCGGGGTCTGCTCCTCCGGATTCCATGTGAAGCAGTTATGTCCGCAGTGTGTCCGTCGGCCGGGCCCCCACAGCAGCTTTGTGGGCCCCGAGTCCTCTTGTCCCAGCGATTCCTCCCTCCTCCCGGAGACGCGCGCTGCGTCCGTCGGGTGGGCCCCGAGACGACGAACGCCGCCGCTTTTGTTCGAAAGGCTGTGCGGCCAAGCGCTGCCCCGGCGCGCCGTGCAGGCCGGAGAGTCCAGCCTGCGGGGTTGGGGTTGGGGTTGGGGTAGCAGAGCTTCCCCCGGAGCCACGGACATGAACACGAGGCCCAAGTGGCGGGCCCACTCTGCAGATGGGCCACAGCTCAACAGAAGCCAAGTGGGAGAGCCGGCGTCTGCCCGCAGCACAGGCCAGGCCGCGAGGGTCCCGCCGTCCTGCCGCGGAGCGGCCGTCCCTGCGGGCAGAGCAACGGGCGCTGGGTCTGCGCTGGCGTTTCGGGGGGAAGCAGGCAGATAGGAAGCCGTCTGGCTGTAGCCCCAGGCTGGCAGCTCTGCTGTTTGACGGCACCCTTCCTGTTACCCCTCGTGAGAGGAGGCGGGGATGCCCCTGCGGGGAGCCGTCTGCTGTCCGCCGGTGCCACTGGCCTGACTGGCTGCCTTCGGCTGCTGATGGCAGGCAGCACTGAGCACCAGCGAGGGCACCAGGGCGCTGACAGGGCGGCCTGCAGGGCAGGGCAGGGCCCCTCCCGGGTGGGGCCGTCACACAAGGACAGCCGTCCTCATCCATCCGCACGTCGGCCACCTGGTATCTGGCCCATGGTGGAATAAGGGTGCACCTGCTCTGGGACACAAGCCTGTCAGCTCCAGGAGGGTCGGCGTCCCTGTTACCGCCTGGCCCCCAGCCAGGCATGTGATGCCAGACAGTGGCTTCTCTCGTCCTCCGTGGCATCATGTCCCCTTCATGACCATGTTGGTCAGCTTCTCTTCAAAGGCTGTTGTTGCCGAGTTGGATTTTCGTGATTGTCCTATTTTTTTTAAAAATATTGACCTTATATTCTTTGACCTGCTTAATGCATGTTAACTTAATGATTTCTCGTTACGTTAATGAGCCATCACTTCTTGGAGCAGTTTTGTAGATTTTCTTTGGACTTTCTACAAAGACAGCCGTGTTCTCTGAAGTTAGGTTTGCATCTTTTTTCTCTCGTACTTTCATTTCTTGTTCTTGCTGTTGACAGCACCCATCCTCCCTCTCCCAGCTCTGGGGGTTCTCGTGACGGGTGTCACCGACCTGTGGGCCGCCTGGGACAGGCAGCTCCCGGGCCGTCTGCTGCGAAGGAGGCTCGTGAGGCGCTGCCATGCTGCGTCTCAGTCAGGTTTCCATACTTCTCAGGTAACTCGTGTAGAAACGACTACATGGCGTGTCGTTTCCCTTGAGGGCTTGCGCCTGGTTGTTGGAGTTACTCTGGAGCAACCCAGTCCAGAGCTGCGGCCCTGTGACCTGGAAGGGAAGGCACAGGGCGGCAAGGAGAGAGGCGGGAGAAGCGTCTGTTTATCTCGTCGTTCACCTTGGTGGTTCCTCCGGCCGTGGGTCTTGAACTCAGGACGCCCGGAAGTGTGTGCAGTGCGCCCAGGGTGTGCGAGACCACCAGGCCGCCAGGGTGGCCGGGAGAAGCACTTTTAGGAAGGAAGGAAATGCTTTCATCTGCATGTTTATTGAGCTTGGGTGCTCCGTCCAGCGGCTGCCCCTCCCGCACGGCGTGAGCGCTCGCAGCCCTGGAGGGCCGGCCCGGGCCCAGGCTGGTTGTCCGTGCCTCCCCACCGCGTGGGTCGCTCCGGTGGGCGCGACTCGGGGTGCCTGGCACGTCGACCGCAGAGGTGCAGGTGACGTAGGAGACTGCTCAGCCTCTCCCGTGGCCCTGAGGGCCACTCCGGGAAGGCTGGCGTCGCCGGGGTTGGGGCCTTGGCCCCGGCACTGGACAGGGTGCCAGTGCTGCTTCCGGGGTTCAGCAGCGGCAAAATGCTGATTTCAGTAGCTCTGTGGACCCAGCCCTCACGGCCTCCGACGTGGCGCGTGGACGGCCTTCGGGCGGCGAAGCCGCTCCTCCTTGGGGTGGCCCTTCTCCGTGAGTGCCCCTCCCAGCCCCCGGCGTGGTGTCGGGGGCCCTCCCTTGTCTGCTGAGTTAGGTTAAGGGCGGAGCTGCTCGTTTCTTGGTAGACTGCTTGGTCGGTGGTTGTGTTTTGAGTTGAAATAGAGGCCAAATCTGACCCCTGGTCAGCCTTGCCAATGGCGACAGGCAGCCTGGTGGCCACAGCCCTGGTGTCTCGGATGAGAGGAGTGATGGGTTGACAGCGCTGCTGCCCCGTCTGAAGCCCAGAGAGGGCTGGGCAGCAGCTGGGAGCAGGCCGTCCAGACTCCCGGGAGGCGGTGCCGCCTGGGGGCGCCTGCTCGCTTCTGCCGTCTCGGGTGAGCCCCTCGCTCGGGCGCACCTTGTCTGTCCTTCCTCCTCGGCAGCGCCCCCGTGGCTCTGAGGCAGCTCCCTCTGTCCCCAGGCATGGTGCTCGTGCGGAGCGAGAACGGGCAGCTGTTGATGATCCCACAGCAGGCCTTGGCGCAGATGCAGGCGCAGGCCCACGCCCAGGCCCAGCCTCAGGCCTCCATGGCTCCCCGCCCGGCCACCCCCACAAGTGCCCCTCCCGTCCAGATCTCCACCGTCCAGGTGAGTGCCTGGGACTCCGGCGCCCCCCAGCCCCTCCGTCTGACCTGAGCTGAGTCTGTCGGCCCGGCTAGCTTCTCCTTGCCTCTGGACTTCGCCTTCCTGTGCCTCAGTCTCCTCTCCTGCCAGCCTCGTCTCCAGGGCCTTTGCAGGACAGTTAGTTTAACGTCGAGGAGCGGGCCAGAGTGCGTGCTGTTAGCGGGGGGCCAGAATGAGGGGAGTGAGCTTACCGCAGAGACACACCTTTCAGGGGCACCTCCCTGACCCCAGATGGGGGTGGGAGGGCGGCCCCCCGCCCCTGTGTCTGGTGCTGCCTGGGGCCTGCGGTCAGTCCAAGTGGCTGTCCTCCTGTCCATGACGGGGTGAGGCCTGGCTCTGATTGCGGTCCTCTGACCCCAGGCCTCGTGCTCCTCTCCTTACCCCAGCTTCCTTGGCTTGCTCAGGCCTCGAGCCTCCTTCTGGCTGAGGGGGCTGAGGGGTCTGTTTCCTCTCGGGCCTCAGACCCCGCACCCCCGTGGGCTCAGTGCTGCTGACCGGGTCCCCGGAGGCCTGCAGTTCTGTCTCACATGGGCTCTTGGAGACGGTGCGCGGTAGACCGTTGAGCAGTCGATGGGGTTTTCTTCTGGCCCAGGAAGGCTGACCAGGCTCGGGCTGGGGAAGAGACTTAGAGCAGGGTGGCTTGTAGAGGGCGGAGGAGCTGTGGGCATCGCTCACCTGGAAAGGCGGGGACCTGCTCCAGGCCGTGCCTCTCAGACACCTCTCTCCCCAGGCCCCTGGGACGCCGATCATCGCCCGACAGGTGCCCCCGACGACCATCATTAAGCAGGTGTCTCAGGCGCAGACGGCCGTGCAGCCTGCCCCCGCCCTGCAGCGCTCGCCCGGAGTGCAGGTGAGCCCCTCCGCCCCCACCGCCCCGCCCGCCGCCCGCCGCCAGCGCCTTCGGATGGCCCCGTCCTCCTTGACTGGCGCGGGCTGGGTCGGGCCTCTCCGTAGAGCCTTGCGGACTTGGCACTGCACCGCAGAGAGTCCGGCCGTGCCATGGTCAGCTCGTCCCCGCCGCGGTGGTCTCCGGAGGCGTGAGGGCGTGTGTGGGGGCAGGACGCAGCTTGTGGCTCCCGCTGTGGGCACCCACCACCAGTCTTGCCACCATGTGGGTGGCGCTGTGCCCCCCACGGCACCCTGTGCCGCTGAGGTGGACGGGAGGCGGAGGACTGAGTGCTGCCGCGGCTGACCTCGAGCCGCCTGCTGGCTGTGCAGCCCCCACTGCTGAGCCAGTTCCGATGCTCCCCTCCCCGGCCTGGTCCAGGTGCCTTCCCCTGGGAAGTGTCGGAGCAGCGTCTGCAGGGGTGGTGGGTCCGATGGGTGAGCACCGTGCTCGGTGGGCTGGCTGCCTACAGGGAGCAGGAGCCCCAAGGGACGCAGTGGGCACCGTCCCCAAGGTGTCGTGCACCATGGGTGTGAAGCTCCCAGCACAGCCGCGCCAGCAGTGAGTGCCACTCAGTGCCTGACACTTGGTCCCGGCCCTCCCTGCAGCGCGCCGTGAGGGCTGACCGTTCCAAAGAGGAAACTGACTGAGGCGCACGTGGCTGGGCAGCTTGTCCTCCCCTGGCCTGGCCAGCACGTGCCTTTAGTGGCCACAGTGGTCACTTGCTCTTAGACTGACTGGAGAGTTTTGAGAGAAGGGGCAGGTGGTGGCCTGCATGTCCCGGGGCCCCAGGCCGGCGCCGTGTCTGGTGGGGCTCTGAACGGTCAGTCAGTGGACAGGCCCCAGGCCCCGTCACAGAGCTGGGACGTGTACTCGTTGGACCAGAAGTCAGAGCGTGGGCACTTCCTGTGTGCGTGGCTGGCAGTGCAGGGCCGCTCTCCGGGTCGCCCCTCTTCTCCCCTTCCAGTGATGGATGTTGTCTAGTTAGAAATAACGGTCACGTGGCGAGTAAGAGCGCACGTCCCCAGGGCACAGCCCGTCTGCGGCTCACGGCCTCCAGTGAGACCGCGGGCACGGGGGCCCCACGAGGCCCCCGGGAGTCACAGACCTCCGCTCACCTCTGGAGGCGGCGCTGGGGCTGTGCATCAGAAAGGGACGGGGAGAGAACCCAGAATGCCTGCATCGTGATGGTTCTGTGGACACGCGGGGAGCTTGCCCGAGGCCTGCAGTTCGAGTGGGTCCCTCCGTTCATTTGTCTAAACCTGTTTGCTCAGCAGAGCGCACCGCCTGCTTCTGCTCAGGAACCCCACGTTTCTCCAGCGGTCTCTTCTGAGAGCAAAGCGCATATGGTCTGTGCGGGTGGGGTGTCCTGCCCTGTGTTGGCACCGCCCATGGAGGGCAGTGTGGCGACCTCTGCTGGTCACCGTTGCTGCTTGCTGGTAAATTCTGCGGGGCAGTTCCCGGGGTCGGTGCGACCCGGATGGACTATCGTCCAGGCCTGCACGGCCAGCTCCATCCTGCCGGTTTCACTGCAGGCACAGATGCGCCCTGCGCCTCTGCGGGCTGTTTGGGGACGGCTGCCGTCAGGCGGCCTCTGTGCTTCGGATGTCCGGCTCTTTGCGGGGCGTGGGGCCCTCTCCCCTCACCGCTGCTCACCTGCGTTTCGGGTTCTCCTAGCCTCAGCTGGTCCTGGGTGGTGCCACCCAGACTGCTGCCCTCGGGACAGCCACTGCCGTTCAGACAGGGACGCCGCAGCGAGCAGTGCCAGGGGCCTCCACCACCTCTGCAGCTGCCACGGTGAGTGCCTGCTCCCGGACCTCAGACGGAAGCCTCCGGGTGCCCGGCCACGAGTGGGACCCGGGTCTGGGGCAGAGGGCGCCTGTCTTCGTCCCGAGGCCACGGGACACCCACGGGGACAAACGTCCCAGCAGGTGCACCGGCGGAAACGACGCGTGTGCGCACGAGACCGCCTCTGGTGCAGAGCCTCGCGCTGCTCGTTTCCCACGGCTCCGGCACGTGCGCCGCCTCTGCCGGCGGGGCCTCCGCTTCACGCTGACTGTGCCGCTTACTTCCTGAGTGTCGCTCGTCTCTGGTTCGGTCCCCGTTACTGTCGTTGGGTAGAACCGGTTTTCCTCTGAGCAGCGCTGTGGCGGCCTCTCTGGATTCACCTTTTTCTGCGTAGCTGTTTACTTGGTTATGTTCCTGGTGGGTGAATGCAGGTGGGCTTTGAGCTCCGTCCTGCTGAGCGGGGTCTGGTTGGTTGGACGCCCGTCAGCAGGTGATGAGCGTCTCTTCACCTTCCCGACAGCGGAGGGAAGGGCGCGTGTCCCGCCGACCCGCGCGTGCCTCAGTCCGGCCAGAGCTGCTGCGAGGAGTGCCTTTGGGGACTTTCCACTGACACCTTTCTAACTTGGGTGCAGGAGACGATGGAGAACGTGAAGAAATGTAAAAACTTTCTGTCGACGTTGATAAAGCTGGCGTCGTCTGGAAAGCAGTCGACAGAGACAGCTGCGAACGTCAAGGAGCTGGTTCAGAATTTGCTGGTGAGACTCGGCGTTGAACCCTGGCCTCCAGGTGCTGGGAGGGCCCGAGGTGGTCGGGTGCGGCTCCACCATGTGTCCGGCACCAGCCTCTCCTCTGCCGGGCCCGGCGCTCACCGGGCGGAGCGCCCTTCACCTCAGTCGTGCAGAGTTTGAGGCACAGGAAGTGGGGAGCAGTCTGGCCGCCCGTGTGCGGCCCGAGGCCCCTCCGGCTGCGGCCGCACTGCCCAGACCTCCTCCAGGCCCGTTGTTTCAGCGGGACCCCCGACGTGGCTGCACACCCCGCCCTGCCGCCTGGCCCACCTCCCGGCCTCACCTCCCTTGGGGTCTGATCAGCGAGGGCGCTTGCTCTGGGCCACAGGTGCCCCTGGGGGGCTGTAGGGGGGGCCTGCCCTCCCTCCGCGAGACATCCCGCTTTGGCTGACCTGACTGGAATGTCCTCCGTCCGGGCCCCTGTCTCCAGGGTCCCAGTGGTGTTCAGTCCTGCCCAGTTCTGCCCCCAGTGGTTCCTAGAGCAGACTCGCCCATGAGCTGGCCTCTCCCCCAGGGGCTCACAGTGTGTGCGGACTCGTGTCCGGGGGCGCAGCCGAGTCAGAGCGTCTGCCAGGCCAGCGCCCCGGCCTCTGTGCAGACAGGGCCCACCTGCGAGACAGCAATGGGGGGTCTGCACATGGGGTCTGCACGTGGCGCTCGCTTCATGGAGGAGTTTGAACGTGAGTTTCTTTTAAGGACGGGAAGATCGAAGCGGAAGATTTCACTAGTCGGCTGTACCGAGAACTCAATTCTTCACCTCAACCTTACCTTGTGCCTTTCCTGAAGGTAAGGGCGGAGCCTCGCCTGCTGGCAGTGCCCTGGCGGGAGTGGGGTCACGAGTCGCAGGTCCCCGCGCTGCCCGTGAAGCGCCCGCCACGGCGCCTCCCTGGAAGGAGGCTCTTCTGTGCGCGACGAGACCCGCGCGTGGCCGCCCTGTGGTGCTGCCCCGAGGGCTGGGGAGGCTGCTGCCTGTCGGACGGGGTCGCAGTCCTGACAGCCCTGGAACGTCCCCGAGGGCCGTGTGCTCCTGATGAAGCGGGTCAGCGCTCGCGTGGTGCGTCGACACCCCTCCCTCAGTGGCCCTCAGGGCTGGCTCTTCCTGCGTCTGGAGAGGAGGACGTGTGCTGCCCCTGACCCCGTGTCTTTCTGCCCAGAGGAGCTTGCCCGCCTTGAGACAGCTGACGCCCGACTCGGCCGCCTTCATCCAGCAGAGCCAGCAGCAGCCACCCGCCTCGCAGGCCAGCACCGCGCTCACAGCCGTGGTGCTGAGCAGCTCGGTCCAGCGCACGGCCGGGAAGGCCGCTGCGACCGTGACCAGCACTCTCCAGCCCCCTGTCATCAGCCTCGCGCAGCCCACACAGGTTGGCGTCGGCAAGCAGGGGCAGCCCACACCGCTGGTATGCAGGCGAGAGCCTCGCCGCCCGCCCGCCCACCCCGGGCGCCAGGGACCCTTGTGTGGGGAGGCAGGCCGGCCGGCAGGCGGGCTGACCTTGGGGTGGCTGGGGACGCGCCCGCTGGTCAGGGTGTGACCTGGGCCCCAGGCTGCACCGTCCTGTTTCTCAGTCAGACGGCAGGCCCCGCAGCTCCCAGGCGCCCACCCTGTGCCGGGTTTGCTGGTGTGCGTGACGCAGGGCGGACAGGGCGGACAGGGAGGGCGCAGCAGCAGCACATGGGCCAGGTGTCCTTGCTGGCGGCCCTGGGGTCAGTGGACAGCCGTATCGGGTCAGTGGTACAGCCCTTCTCTGGGTGCTGCTGTTCAGGGTGGGCCTACAGCGCTACACACCCACCCGTGTGGGCACCGCCCGCCTCCCGCGAGCGTGTGCGCAGGGCAGCCGGGCCTTGTGGCCTCAGCTGGCTCGGCGGCCGTGTCTCCTGCACGGGGCATGGCCCCACCAGCGCTTGTCCCGTGGGTGGTGCCTGGGCCCACGTGCAGCTTGTTTGGGTGGCGGTGTGCACGAGGTGGCACCTGTGCCTCCGGCCCCGTCTGTGGGACCTCGCGTGCTGTGACGGTCAGGGCCGCCCCATGCCGGCCGGGGCTCATGCCTGGGCCCCTTCACAGGTGATCCAGCAGCCGCCGAAGCCCGGGGCGCTGGTCCGGCCCCCGCAGGTGGCGCTGACGCAGACGCCCATGGTGGCTCTGCGGCAGCCACACAACCGCATCGTGCTGACGGCGCCCCAGCAGGTCCAGCTCAACCAGCTGCAGCCAGGTGAGCCCCTGGCCGGGGGTTCGGTGAGCCTGGGTCAGCTCGCAGCCGGCACCGCCTCCCGGCCGTGCGCTCGACTTTACGCGCACTGTCAGGCCGCAGCGAGACGCGGGGCTAGCGCTTGACAGGTGCCTCCTGCGCCTGCGGGTGGCAGTGCCTGATAGTCAGAGTGCTGTCGTAGCTGTTGCGGTCACTGTTCTTCAGGCCCTTCAAGGCCTAGAGCACGATTCCTCTCCCTGGCCTCCACCTGTCCCCGTCGGCGGTCTCACCCGTCCCACCTGTCCCCGTCGGCGGGCTCACCCGTCCCACCTGTCCCTGTGTCACTAGACTCACCCGTCCCACCTGTCCCCGTCGGCGGGCTCACCTATCCCACTTGTCCCTGTGTTACTAGACTCACCCGTCCCACCTGTCCCTGTCAGC
>RJWH01008041.1:0-34042 GCA_004363575.1 Solenodon paradoxus | reverse complement strand
GGTGGGCGTGGGCGTGGGAGGTGGGTGTGGGTGTGGGAGGTGGGAGGCCGGGTCTCGGCCATCGCACCTTAGTCAGGACCCCTGGCACTGCTTTCTGGGCAGGTCTGGCCACCTTCTTGGGGAGGCCTGAACTCTTGACCCAGAGATGCTGTGAGACTAATCAAAGTGTCTTCAGAAATTTTTAGAACCAGCCACGGTGGAGCCTCGGGAGTGCGTCTCAGCTCGCATCTTGGGAGGGCCTGTTCAATGCCAGTATGTTGTTCACCCCTGTCCTAGGGAAGCCTGCTGACCACTGGTGGAAACGACTGGAAAACCGTGAGAGAAGTGGAGGGCAGAGCAGGGGGAGAGCGCTGTCCTCGTGGCAGGGGACCCTGGAGGGCTTGGGCTGCTGGGGTGGGGCGGGGAGGCTGGTACCAGGAGGTGTCTGCCAGCCCCCGAGCTGGGCCTTTATGTCCCGCCGATCCTCCAAGGCACTGTCATCTCAGATCCCTGCTTCATTCTACCCCACCAGCCTGCCTGTAGACCACAACTGGAGGGTCTTGTCACTGCCCCATGCAAAACCCTCCTGTGGCTTCCCCAAACCCTGGAGCCACGTGCGCAGCCCCAGGTACCTCAGACCACTGCCCGCAAGCACCACATCAGCTCCTGTCCCTCACACACACCAGGCTCCTCCCCGGCTCAGCACAGGCCGAGAAGCCTCTGCTCCCGGCTCTTTCAGGCCCCCCTTCCTCGGCCCTCCCCTTCCCATTACGCCAGCTCTGGCATCACACCGAGTTCCACCTGAACATGTTTTGCCAACCATCCCCTGCGAGACGCGTGAGCTGAGCTCTCGTTCAGTGGTACCCCGTCAGCGACCTGGCGCCCAAGACAACAGCATGCACGAAGGGACTGACTTCTGGGACCTATTCTCTGGACACTGTCACCCAAGTGAATGCTGGCCAGGACAGGAAGGCTGTGCCCTTCATTTACCCTCCTAGCCAAGCGTCCCTCATCTTGCTGCCACAATTCACGTGTGACCGTGACTGAAGCACCGCTGTGCTGGGCCAAGAGCCCACACAGCACTCTATATGGGGACTGGCTCTCTAAAGTCAGGGTGATGGCAGGGAAATTCACGAGGAAGTGATACTGGTCCGGAATACATATCAGATCGAATTCCCAGCTTTGCTGCATTGTGACATGAGGACAAACCTCACTAGAGTGGTTTCTGTCTGCTGAGTGCTCTCACTTGAGGACCGCTCCCTTGGGCCTGGGGACACAAAGTGCTGTGTCCCAACCCATGGCGAGCAGTGGCGGAGCGAGGGCACATCCAAGCCAGCGCCCCGCACCCCTCCCCACCGCCTCCACTCCTGGCACCGGGAGAGGGAAAAGGCTGCGGGAGTCACGACGTTCTGACTGCTCTCCAGCTCAGGCTCAGGCCTAGGCCTGGTGCAGCCCACTCACCAACCAGATGGCCACAAGGCACGGCCAAGGATAAGCATCAGAATCGGAGTTCAAGTCCCGATCTCTGATGCCATTGTGACATCGCCATCTCTGAAAGGCGGTGGCGGCACCGTGGTCCCTTGTGTAAGGGAACATTTGTAACTCTGATGACACATCTGGGGTTCGTCTCCCCGGGTGTGGGAAGGTGGGTGGGGGTGAGCTGAAAGCTGGATGACAAGCTCTGCATTTTACATTTTACATGAGAAAAAGAAATGGAGAGGCGGGCTGCTGGAGCAGCGGTGGGCGCAGTGCGCGCGCGACCCAAGGTCGCAGTTCATGTCCTGGGTCAGCCGGGAGCGACTGTGGGGAAACAGCTAAATACAGTGAGTGAAGCGCGGCGCCAGCCTCTCTCCTCCTGCCTGCCTGCTCGCCTTCACTCCTGCCGCACCTCCTTGAAACAGAAAGAAGAGCTAGCTGAGAGCCCTGCCCGAAAGAACAGGTGCGCGGGTGGGGCGCGCGGGGTCTGGTGCCTCACCCCGCACTTGCACCTCTCGGAAGCCCCAGGTCTGGAGGGGAGCGGAGCCAGGAGAGCAGCAGAGAGGGCGGCAGGGGTGGGGGGTCCTGGACGTGCCCCGGCCCAGCCTACCTCATAGGCGTCCAGGCAGCTCCCCTTGCTGTTGTTATTGTTGAGGTTTTCCCGGTCAAGGTCATGTGCGCTCGGGTGAGGCCGTCCCTGCCTCCCTGCTCCCTGCGCCACCTCCCTTTCGGCCTCCTCCTCGTGGGCCTGGGGGCTCCGGAACTCCAGTTGCTTTCTCACTTCCCTCTCACAGGGTCCGGGAGCCTCCTGGGGAGGCCTGGCCGGCTGCACTGCATCCTCCGTGACAGCGTCCCGCTCCAGGCCCTGCAGGTGGATGGCCCCGCTGGTGTCGCCGCTGGGGGAGTGCGGGAGGAGGTCTGAGAGCCGCCGGAAGCAGCAGGGGAGGCTAGGGCCCCCAGGGGCCCTGCTGCCCGGGCACCCAGGCTGGGTGGCATCGTCCGCGCAGGACGGCCGGCTTTCCGGGGCGTCATCCAGGGACTTGGGCAGGAAGTCCCCAGGCTCCTCCGGGGCGCCCACTGGCCGCAGGAGGCAGCGCTCCGTCTGCTGGCGCCACAGCTTGTTGTGCCGTTGTTTGCTGGGGGGAGAAGGACAAAGGGGGGTCGGGTCGGCAGAGGCCCCAGAACGGAGCATCCTCAGAGGCCGGGAGGATCCCAGGGCTCCATCGAGGTAAAGCCTTTCCACTCATCTGTCCCTAAAAATTCAAGGATGAGGGAACTAGCATGAGGACCGAAATCATCACCGCTCCTATGAGAAGCCTTAGACGACTGTCTGTCATGATGACAATGTGACAAGGCAGATACATGATGGAAGTCGAGACTTGAGCCCCGACCACGACCTCCATGTCCCACTCCTTTTGTGATCTGAACCACGACAGTCATTCCTTCTCTGCTTTTCCATCAGTCACACAAGACCAGAGTCCCCTCCTACTTTGCGGGGCGTGAGAGCAAAGCAGACGTGCGTCAAGACGTGGGCACTGACTCACCACAGAAAGCGAGCAGCAAGCAGCAAGGCTGGCGAGCGCCCAGAGAACGGGAAAGGTCTGTTCAGGCCTGAGAGAATGAAGGCTACTTTCCAAAAATATGTCTTGTAATACTGTAGTATTATTCTTTTTTTAAAGGAAAGGTACAGGCAGGAATGAAGGTGAACAGAGGCAGGCAGGCAGGCAGGCAGGCAGGAAGAGAGGAGGAAACAGCTTTTATTTAGTTGTTCATCTTGGTTGTTCGTCCCGGGCCCAGGTCTCAAACCTGGGACCTTGGGAAGCATGTGGCTATATCTGTTGGTCTTATCTGCTAGGCCACCAGTGCGTGCCTGAGGCACCATTTTAAAAATAAAAAGGTTTAAAAAAAAGGTTTCTAGTAAAATCAGGTTGGTAAGTCACCTCCATGAACCTCAGAGCACCAGCAACCTCGAGGGGCTGTGGAGGTTAAGACTGGGGGAGAGTAAACGTAAAAGAACGAGCTACGTGCAGAATCCGCTGTTGGCCTCCCAAGCACAGGGGGACCACAGTCGTTCAGGGCTGTTTGACCTGTGCACACATTCCAGGGAAGGCCCTCAGGCTGAGTGAGACTTCCAGGTCAATGCCTGCTGCTACAAAGCCAGCCTGAAAGCCCAGGGTTGCGGTCAGGGGTCAGGCCACACGCCCTGCTGGCAGCGAGGACAGAACAGAATGCACATTCTTCCTTGCCTCGCTTCCGCAGCGCTTCTCTGGATGGCACTGAAGGAAAGTCCAGAAATGTCGAGATGTTCTCCGGACTCTATCTGACCCTGCAGGGCACCCTTATTCTCCCAAGCTTGTCGTTTCCTCACGCACCAGTCAGAAACAATCCAGAGGCCGGCACCACACAAACAAGACGGGAACGGGGCAAAGCAAGTGCCTGACTCCAGCAGGAGTCTGCCTGGGCCACTTTCCTATTCCCCCCAAGATGGGGGTAACTTGTCCTGTGCAGACCTTTTGCAGGTAGGAGTTAGAGATTTAAAAAGCAGACACACACATGATTTTTTTTAATGAAAAAAATTAAAAGTAGCCACATTATTATTTCCTGATCCAGGTCTAGCAAAGCACCTGTAAAGACTCACGCAGTGCTCATGCTGGCACACAGCGGCCCCACCACAGGGCACTCATCCGTAACGCATCCCTAATTCCCCCAGTGGAGGAAGCCCGTCTGTCTCTGCTCCTCGGGAAACTGCCCTGCGGTGGGGCCTGGCACAGGGCTCGGCACGAAGCAATGCCCAGGAAACGGGACACCCACGCGCCCATGCCGAGCTGTGCCTGGGACCAGAAGTGAGGCACTGTTCCTCCTGGCAGCAAGCTCGCTTTACGTGCGTGCCAACAAAGTCAACACAGATCCCGCCTGGAAACCGCTAATCCAAACCCCAAACAAGAGTTGTTTTCTCACCAGGCTCCCCCGGAGAGGCTGGATTTTCACCTGGGAACCCCAGCCAGGCCGCACAGAACAGCTGGGACGCGGAGGGAGGGCTCCCCACGTGCGGGCCTGCCCATCCTTCTCTGAGTCACGCACCTGGCGTCCAGGATGCCCTCGTACTCAGAGAGCTGCCTCATGAAGCCCGCGTTGGGCCGTGCGATGCTGCGCTTCTGCTTCACGTAGCTGTACGCCTTCTCCAGGGGCCAGCCGAATTCCTTCATGGCGTAGGCGATGACCGTGGAAGCGGAGCGGCTGACCCCCATTTTGCAGTGTACCAGGCACTTGGAATGGTTCCTCCTGCAGGGATGGGAGAGAGTTAACAGGCTTAACCGACTTCATTCTCAGGTTTTACGCAACGGACTTTTGTCAACCCCGAAGTTATCTCTGCGTCCCCATCCTCCCACATCCTGATGTTTATGCCGCAGAAGTCCACACGCCCTTGAAAGGAAGGAACTTCACTGCAAAATCAATTAGTGCACAATGGGAAAGGGAGATAAGTCTGTCTTGGCCCAGCCGAGCCTTGTAGAGGGAGCTGCAAAGGCGGCCTTCAGGGACAGTGGCAGTCACCCCACACCACCGGGACAGGCTAGACGACCAGGCTAGAAGACTGCAGGAAGCAATCGGGCAGCTAGCAGGACATCTGCAGAAGCAGATGGAGAGAGTAAACAGGTTCCTGTAGAAAAATGGGGTCAGCAGGCTGGGAGCTGTGAGGCCCTGGGGAGAGTCAGATACCCAGCAGACGAGAAGGTCAAAGAGCCTGACTGGGCCAAGAGAGAGAAGCCAGGAGAAGATGGGGCTGACAGGTCGTGTGTAAGGAGGCAGAACTGGCCCCGGTGTGGCTGATTTAGCAGATACAGCTTGGCCAGGGATAGGGTTTCTCGACGCATTGCTTGTTCAGGAATGCAAGGGAAGGCCAGGCTGGCAGGGCACACCTGTGAAACTACTTGCACAGGAGGTAGGCCCACCTCAGGCTTGTTTCCTGTACGCCCGTGCTTAAATTTTTTTCCCCAATTACAGTGCTTTTTTCCCCCTTCCCTGACGGCCCAGCTGGTCGGTCCCCAGGGGAGCGAAAGCAAAAGATGGTGTTTCTCTTGATAGCATCATAAAGGGTTATCGCTCTCTACTCTGACTTCAGTGAAGGAGGGCTGTTCTGGAGAAAGGGGGACAACACAGAGGGGAACAAGTGGCAGGTCAGGTTACGGGGACCTCGGACAGTCCATCCCATTTGACTTGAACAGGAAAATCACACTACTCGGTTAAAAAGGCAGGTCACAGCTCAGCGTGTCTGTCAGAGTAGACGTCTCTGGGGGAGCAATCCCGAAGCTGCTCTAAGTCCACACGCAATCAGTCCTCCCTCCTCTGGCTCAGCAGCTCCCCATGGACAGAGCTCCCAAGAGTGCCCACGTGGGATGGGACCCAGGCCCAAAACCGAGCTGCTGCTGGACTGGGGGTCAGCGGTCACAGCCAGCAGCGGTAGGAGAGAACAAACTCACTAGGCCCTGGGTGTAGAAGATCAACAATTTTGCCCCTTTGGTGCTTAGGGTCCTGGGTCAGAGGTTCATTGGGCAGCGAAGGCCTCAGCCTCCCCACCCGTATCTGCCGGTCAGCGTCTCCTCAGCTCTGCTCCCCACACCACTTACTTTGCTTTGTTTATAAAATGGTATGCCTCGTTCCAGTGGGCAAGGAGGTCTGTGGTCTCCTCGTCATAGACCCGGATGTTATGATATGCAAACAGGCCAGGGAAAAAGTTGTCGATTTCTCTAGTGACGTTTAAAATGTAGTCAACACTGCAGTGAGAAAAAATAAAGAACAAATGCGGAGAATCAGAATGATAACGTAAGGAACCAAGCAACAAAAACACTGGATGGAAAAAACGTTAAACAGACATTAATAGAGGGTATATGTTTACACAGGACTTTTGGTTTTTCCTTAATAATCATCATTCTTTTGGCATTTCTAAATGCCCTCAGTCAGAGGAGAACGTGTTATATTTAGAATAAAAATTGGATTAAAATGTATAAAAAGAACTCAGCTCAAACATCATTAAGCAATGTTAATTCTGGAAAACATCTATTTTAAACTTTTAAAGTTTGAAACATTTTAAAATTTAAAGTTTCAAAATTTGTTAACTATTATGAGTACACAGAGGTTTTAAGAAAAATAGTCTCTACTTTTTTAAATAGTTAAAAAGAAGAATCTCACCATTCATTGTTTATGTCCTTGGAATCTGCCTTAAATCCTTTTTAAAATAAGGGAGGCTATCAATCAATAAATATGTGAGGGGGTTCTAGTAACCTAGTTTCTGTGGTTCTCTACAACTAATACAAATTCCTCAAAGTCCAAAGTAATTTCAGGAACCAGAAACCACTTCAGATTTCACAAGAGAATACTTATATATATATATATATATATATTTAAAAAAAAAAAAAAAAACCTTTAAAATAATTTATTCCCAGCATAAAGAAAGTATAAACAATGTAACCCTACAATTTAAGACTACTTGCTGTTGAAAGAACACATCTTAACCAGTAGTTCTAAAGATATATTTTAAGATTTGTTTAGTCTTGATTTTCAAATGCAGTAATTCGAGAATGCCCTCATGTCAGACTCACAGAACAGTGATTTTTGTGGCTGTGTTGTTTAAGAAATAATGTTCAGACATCTGTTCTTGAAGTCCTAGATTTAAACGTTTTTCATTTCTGGTGCTGAGCATTTCTCAGACTAAGACAGTCCTGTTTCTGGCCGGCTCTGAGTTTTCTGCTGTCAGATTCACACCAAGCCCGAAAGTCTAACTTCGCACAGAAGCAGGAAAGGTCTGGGCTCAGAGCTGCCGGCTGCCCGCAGACACATGGGTCCGCCAGAGAGCTCTTGGCACCTCCGACAGGCAGTGGGGAGCGGGGATGGCCTCCTGGCCCTCAGCATCCAGGCTGCGCCGTACCACTTCAGTGTGGTTGAGGATCATTCTCCCAGACACAATCACATAAAATCCCAGCAAAACCTAAACTCCAGGAATTATTCAGGAGGTGGCATTGTGACGCACAGCTACTGAGCCCTGCAAGTCAGCCTGGTAGCCCGTACTGGGGTGCAGGCAGTGACGGGGGCAGTGCACGGGCTCGCTCTGTGCAGAGCCGAAGGTTTCTACACTGCCGAGAAGGACAAGGGAAGACAAGGGGCGCAGACTCACCCTGAGCCCTGCAGTTCCTCCAGATTGGATGCATTCCATTCAGAGCCCTGGGGGACAGATCACACAAACCCCCATGAGTGTCACGTGTCGGCCTCAGCTGCTACGGGGCGGGCGCACAGTGTGCGCCAGCCCTGATGCTGCTGGGCATTTCACAGGCCCTTGGCCTCCAAGAACAGGGAGGTCAACATCAGAAAGCATTCCCGGGGCAGTAAGAGCATGGGCAGATTTCAGTGTCCCGGGCCCTCACCGGCCCTCAGCCTGGGCAAGAGCAGGCTCAGGAAAACCTGCTCCTGTCGCACCTCTTCCTTTCCTGAGATCCTCGGGCCACCCACTCACTGCTCATTACAGCAGGAATCGTCTACCTTTCTGTTTCTGGGAAGTATTTTGCAATATTAAGAAAGTCCCCACCCTGTGACCCAATAATTCCACTCATAAAAAAAACTACCTTGAGGAAATACCCAGAATTTGAACAGAGATTTCATTTCAGTACAAGGATTTTTGAGTTATTTATAATCACAAAGCAGTGGAAATAACCCAAAGGTCCAACCAGAAGAAATGGGTGAAACAAATGCTGATGAATCTGTTGATGGAGTCACTAGACTAGACTTCTGGAGGCTGTTTAACGAACAGGAAAACACCAGGTAATGAAAAAAAACGGAAAAGAGGAAGCAGGACACAAACTACATAAATATACTTCTGCTTCTTTCCTTTCTTTCTCTTTTAAGAAGCTCTACGTGAACTGGAAGACGGAAGACGGGAGTGCAAACCACAGCGTTCAACAAGGGAATTGGCAAGGCTTCCTATTTCTCCTTTACACTTACTCATATTTCCTAATTCAATCAGAAATTAAAATACTTCAATACTTTAAACTTGGTTTAAAAAAAACCAAGCCCTCCATTTCTGGAAAGGCCAAAACCAGAAAAAAGCAAAGCAAAGAAAAAAATGGCTTTGCCCTTAGGATATGCCAATGACAAAGAGTCACAAAGAGCAAGAAACCCTTTGTGTCCTCCCAAAAAAACCTCCTTTCCCAAGAGGAGACGGCCCTCTGGAGCTGCAAGGGTACTGAGCTGGCGAAGTGTGGGTGCTTGCAGGAGGCTCCCTTGTTTTTTTATTTTGAGGGAGAGGTTCAAACAAAAATTCCTTTAGTATCTCTCATGGAAAAAGTGACAAAAAGCACCAAACCACACCAAAAAAATAACGAAAGATCCATGAAGGCAGCGACACCCCCTAGTGGAGAGACACGCAGGGAAAAGAACTTTCCAGAGAACAGACTGGAGCTGGTGCTCCCACCAGCTTTCAAGACACAGACTTCCAGCACGCGTGTGCACCTAATAAGTCTAGAGGTTGAAAAACTGACATACACGAACTGCATATATTTGATATGTTCACTGTATATCACAGTATCTCAGAGACCTGCTGATACTCCCCGCTGTCAGTAGACAGCATCACTCACGCTTCTGCAGCAAATACAGCTCCTCCCGCTTCTCGGGAAACGATTTCTGAGGGGCATAGGGAGGTGGAATCCAATGGGCAAGGCTGAAGAACTCCTAGTAATTTGATGGTAAACAGGGTGCGTGGACATATACTTGAGGAATGGGGAACCTGCACATATGGGTTGGTGTTATTTTGTAAAGCAAAGTTACCTCAATAGATATTTTTTTAAAAAGGGAAGCTATTTCTGCCCTAATGATGACTGCCATTGATTCGTGCCTGCAGAAACGTGCCCTCGGCTCTTTAAATGTGTATTTTACTCAGCCCACAGAATCATCCCATGGGGTAGAGGGTGAAGAAAAAAGGAGGCAGACACTGGCTCCCCGCCACAGGGCGGGCTGGACCAGGGAGTGGGAATCTGGCTCCGGTGGTCTGACTTTCGTTGCAGTGCACTACTGGCTCTAATTTTAGTCACACGCTTCCTCCAGAGTCTCTGACTGTGCAGCGTGCCAGTGGCCTTCTATGGAGATTTACAGCATTAAGAATCTGAGTGCTGGACGTGGAGACGCGCAGAGCGGGCGGCAGCCGTCTGCACAAGCCAAGGGCAACTGCCTTTCAGGTGCCTGATCTCTCTCCTGACCGCTCCTCACAGCTGGGAGGCCCAGGCATCCTTCTGGGGCTTGGCAAGCACCCTCCCTTCAGTCACGGGGGTTTTTAGCCAGTTTGGAGATAACTGGATGGGGTCTCTGTTAGAGACTGAACATGAAGGGTGGAGAGTCTGTCAACGGGCCCCAGTGACACATGCCAAAGAATTCCCAACAGCTGCCTCGGCTCAGCCAGCAGCCACCTCTCAAACATCTAGCTTGAGAGCAAACCACTAAGTTGCAGAAGAAGGGGGTCAAAGAAGGGTGTTCCCTTAAGTGTCAGGATTGAGGTTCCAGCCAATCAAGTTTGCTCCCTCTCTGACTGGTTGCAAATTTCAAGCAATCACGATCTGACATGTGTTCCCCCAACCAGACCCTGCCGTGTGCAGCATCTCTTACGAGATAAAGATGATCGAAGATAAGGGAGGGCTTGTCCATCTGTCCCAAGATGAGGAGCATCTCATTGTCTATGAACTCCTTGAATTCTTTCAAGTTACAGTTCATCTGTTTCTCTAACTCATTACGGATCTGTGGGGTGGAACACATTAGGAAAAGTCACGTGTTAAAACAGTGGTCCACCTGCAGAGTTTAGTCACTGTGGCTGTTTTAGAAAAGGTGTTTGTTCTGTTTTCAGAGTAAGTACATATGCATGGAGACACACGTACATCTGTGGGGGTGGTGGGGGTGCAAGCTGCTCAGCGGCAAAGTAAATCTACTGGGGCGGGGGGCAGTTCAGAACCTGAGTCCCATGGAGTCTTCTAAGGCGCTTTAAAGCACCTTCACAACTTCACATCACCATGTATCAAGCACATTACCATGAAAACCTAAAATCAGCTTCACCTGGCTCTGGGAGGGATCGCAATCTGGCTTTGTAAATGTATTAATAAGAAAAGTATAACTACTTGCTAAAAATTTGGTTTTTTAAAGGAAAGGTACAGTGCAGGGATGAAGGAGAGTAGGCAAGCAGGCAGGAAGAGAGAGGAGGAAGCATTTTCATTTATTTTTATTTTAGTTGTACATCTTGGTTGTTGCCCCTACACTGGGAGGCAAACCTGGGTCCTTGGGATGTATGTGGACTGCACTCAGCCAGAGGCAACAGACATAACCACTACTCTACCAGAGCACAGTGATACATTCTTAAAAAGATAATGAAGACACTGAGTGCCTTTATTCTTGATTTTTCTATCATGAAGAGTTCCAAACATGCACAAAGAATTTAATAATTCCTTGTATCTTTATCTTCTAGTCAATATCAATCAGAGAACAATGATTTTTTAATGGCAATTTCAATCTTCTAGATTTACCTAGTTGACATTGTTATAACTCATTGCATTCCTTGAACAAAAAGTAACTGAAAAAAGAAAAAGTGATTCAAAGAAACATTAGAAGTCAGACAGTGGCGTGACCTGGTGCAGCAGCAGTTGGGTCCACTGCCTCCAGAAGGAGCAGTCCACAGACAGCCCAAGGATCCGCCTTCATGGCCTGGGGCCAGAAGTGGGTGGGGGCGAACAACCAAGATGAACAACTAAATAAAATAAAGTGCTTCCTCCTCCTCTCTCTTCCTGCAGCCTACTCACCTTCATTCCTGCCTGCACTTTTCCTTTGTAAAAAAAAGGGCAGGCAGAAGGCAGCCCAGGGTGAGTAACACGCTGATAGCCGTGATACTGGAGAAATGGTTGTGTCTCACGTAGAACCAAGGTGAGGGCGGGCAGAGAGGGCGCTAACGGGTAAATACTTCTGGGTACAATCTACGGGTCTCATGGAATTCTCAGCAAAGGTCCCACAGGTTCAGAAAGATGAGGAATTTGCCCCCAGCCTCGTAGCTAGCAGGCAGCAAAGCTGGATTTAGAGGACAGTGTAAGGCCGAGCTCTGTCTGCTAAGCGCTGCAGGGATCATAGGAAAAGGCCGCCAGGCGCCAGGCACAGGACAGAACACCGGGCTGCCTCTGGTTGCTGAGAAGGGAAGTGTTCTCTTACTTCTTTGGAGGTCACGTTTTCTAGGTCCTGGCTCATCATGATACTCCGGAGTTTGGCTTTGATGAGGCGCTCGGTCCTTTCTCCTTCGGTCGGCCTGGAAAGAAGTCACATTGAGGGAAGTGCAGAATGGCAGGAAGCTTGCGGTCAGTGTTCACAGAAACCCCAGGGCTCCTGGGCTGGGGAACGAGGCTCGGGCACATCGAGCCACCTCTGTGGTGTGCGTGCTCTCAGCGGGAAGGGGACAGCATGTCCAGAGGGTGGTGGGAAGGTGGGTCTTCACCCTGTCTCTCAGGGCAGGACGCAGGAGCCTCCAGTGTGACCCCCACGCAGCGGGCCTCCATCTCCGGTGAGGCCGTCCAGCGTCCCAAGACAGCCCATGGGACTAGCAGTGTCCGGCTCCCATCTCCTCCTTACTTGAACATGTCTGTGTTTCCTGCAGCTTCTACACCTGTGCCTGGTTCTCACTGAAGGGGCCCCACTGACCAGGATAATCCTTCTTCCACATGACGCCCCTTCACACAGGCAACTATCATTCCTCCCCAGCCCTCTTGTCATTTGAGGCTTCGTATAATGTGGCTTCTGGTCCTCTCCTCATTCAGGTCGCTGCCTTCTATCTGCCGCCCTCTTGAAGAGTGGGCCCCAGAGGAAAACAACACCCTGGAAGGAGGGTCCCAACCAAGAGAGACAGGGGAGCTGCTTCCTTCTCTGGAGCTGGACTTTCACTTGGTGTGGCCTCGACCATGTGAGCTCTGTCACTGGCCATGGACTCATCAGTGTCAGCACCAAGGGAGGCTCTATGTGGCCTGTGTTAGCACCTTTGTGTTTTGGGGTCCAAAGAACTGGAAGGCCCATTTATCATGCTCCCTGGAGCAGAGGGTAAGGCTTTGCAAGGTAAGTCTTTGGCAAGCTGGAGAGGGAAGGCAAGGAGCAGGTGAGGGGTGAGGGCCACACGGTCCTTGAGAACCTGAGGGTTGCATGGACCTGTTCCCTAGAAATGTGTTCACACTAGACTTTGTCTGTAATTCAAAAAATATGGGGCATAGTCTTGTGGAGCAGCTGTTGGGTCAATTGCTTCTGAAGGAACAAGCCACATACCCTTGGGTTCGAGTTCTGGGTCTAGCGGGGAAGCAACCAGTGTGAACTAAATAAAAAAAAATAAAATGCTTCTTCTGACTTAACTCTACCTGTCTACACGCCTTCATTCCTCTTATTTCCTTAATTAAAAAAAAAACATCATGGGTCACAGGTTAGGAACCCATGCTAGAAATGCTGGTTTGGGGAGAGGCAGCCCTCAATCAGAGGACTACAGTGAGACAGGACCTGTGCACATCCCGGGCGGGGCCCAGGTGAGCATGAGCAGGAGCGAGGACGAGGTGGCCGCACTTACTTGTCCACGAACAGGGCTGGGGAGTCGGGGCGCGTGGACTCCAGGTCCTGCATGGCGTTCCACTCATTGATGAAGCTCTGCTCCGAGCTGATGCAGCTCTCGTAGTAGGTGGCCCAGATGAGAGCCACGCCCCCAGGGAAGTAGTTATGTCTTCTAGCCACCTCGCAGGCCTTGTGCAGGACCTGCAGGGCGGACCTGGGGTGAGGGAGCAGAGGAGGTCAGGCCTGGGAGGCACAAGGAGTGCTGGGCTGTCCTCTTTATGGCTTAAAATGGGTTCGAGGGGGGTGGGACATAAGGGAGTCTTCTGGAGCCCCTCTTCCTAAAAAGGTCCTACGGGGGACAAGGAAGCCTGGAACTTAAGAGCTAGACAGTGACGGGTTAGTCTCCGTGACACTTTCCTGCCTGCACCTTTCTTTTTCAAGAGAAAGAGTTACTTCTGAGGTTGTAGCTACCTTAAACATAGAAACCACAATTCAGACTAACACTTGGAAGGAAAGAGTCTTTAATATGCAGCAGAGAGATTTTATTGCATTCGGAGTCATTTAATTTCTTATCTTCCATCAATGTTATAATAGCTTAGACATTAGAGTTCCTAAGAAGTGAGTTCTAGAAACACCTTTCAATTTAAGAACTAATGCATAAAAAGGATTTGGGAAGGTAGAACAATATAGAATACCTGTACAGCGATGGTCAATTTAGTCTTTTTTAGCTCTTTTTCCAAAACTAAAGGCTGGAAACTTCTGTGTTTAGGGGCAATTAGAACGAGTAAAGGATGAGAGAGAACCCTCGGACGGAGAGTGAGCAGGCGGTTCAACAACGGCCTCGCACCGCTGCGGCTTCACGCTTCCCTCCGGGCCCATCGGCCCTGGCCCTGCGCTGGAGGAGGGGACACCTGCGCTGAAATTTACCAAATTTAGTTCTGGTTCTGGCGCTTTGGAAAAACACATGAGCCTATCTTCTATTTGCCTGCAGAGAAAGAGATAACCAAGTATCCAGGACCCAAAGAAACATCTGAGACATCTGGAGAATGATGATTTCATGGTTCTCCCCAGAGCGCTCCCGGACTGACTGCCCTCCACCGTGAGTGACAGAGCTCAAAAGAAAGTGCCTATGAACCTGTAGCCCGAGGGCGCGTTCTCTGTGTCTCCTGCTGTCCAGGAGAAGCAGCAGCTGTTGTGAAACACCGGGCGGAACTCTTCTCATCACAAGCTGGCAACTTCCTCCTGAGTCCTTTCTGGATTACTCCAGGAGACTGGCGTGTCAAGTCTGCTGCGACCCTCCAAGGAAGGGGAAGGCTCTAGATGTGCGTGCCAGGTTCAGAGCAGCTCTGGGCACTGACGAAGCAGCTTTTACCCACAGCTCTCTTGTCCCCAGAGCAGAGCGTCCTGGGGCCTCCGGGGCTCCACTCCCATCTGGGTGCCCACACTGTGCAGTAAGCATCCCGCAGTCCTCGCTCCGTGGAATGCTGCCCTGCCCTCAGCACGCCTGCGACCACGTTGAACTTGGTTCCTGGGTTTAGGCTACTTCCCTCAACACACCTGAAACCCCGTGAGTCAGGAATTATGTCCGCTTCACGTCTCCCCAGATTCTCAGTGCCCACCACAGGGCTGTTCCCTTCAGGGAACCGAGTGCTTGTCATGTGCCAGGAACAATGGTGAGTCTGCACCAGCATGACACACGTCAGTGGCACTTTCAACAACCACCCCCACCAAATGGAAAACTGGCCAAAGGACTTGAAAAGACATTTCTCCAAAGAAGAGATACAGATGGCCAACAGGCACATGAACGGATGCTCAACATTAAGGAAATGCAAGTCAAAGCCAAAATGAGATTCCGCGTCGCACCCATTAGGATGGCTACCATGGAAAGAAAAACAACAAAAAACAAAAGTCCCCAAACTAATGGTCGACTAGGGTGTGGGAAGCTGGGGCCCTCGTGTACTCCTGCTGAGAATGTCAAATGGGACAGACACTGGAAAATGGAAAACAGTCAAAAATTGAGACACAGTCCCATGATCTAGAAATTCCACTTCTAGGTATCTTCCCCAAACAAGGGAAAATGGGAACCCAAACAGATCCTGTGCGTGTATTCAGAGTCCCATCCCAGCAGCCTTGAGGGGAAAACAAGCCAAATGTCCACCAAGAGGATGGAAACACAAACGACAATAGAGCCATACGGTGGAGTATTATCCAGCCATACATGGGGAAGCCTGATACATGGATGAGCCCTGGAAACACAGTGCTGAGTGAAAGAAGCCAGTCACAGGAGGACGCCAGGATTCTTCCTACAAGAAAGGCAACTGAGGGAGACAGGAAGTAGAAAGAGGGGTCACCAGAGGCTGAGGGGCAGGTGAAGGGGCAGCTACTGCTCAATGAGCGGTTTGTCTGCGATGATGAAAAAGTTCTAGAAACAGATGGGGTGACAATTACGCAGCACTGTGACTGCATTTAGGCCACTGAGTCATGTGCTCAGAGATGACTAACAGGGCACATTTTATATTACGTGTATTTTGTGACACCAAGTAAACTGAATGAGTTTCTAAAGAAAAAGGAGTTTTCCTATTCATGCTGTCAGCTAAGAAAGCCCCTTAGGGGTTCAAGGCACTAGCGCCACACCTACCACATGGCCTGGACAGACACAGGCTTGAAGACGTGCATCCTTCCTGCCGTGCTGATGCTGAAGCCCCTGGGCAGGAAAACAAGAAAGCGCTGTGGTGAGAAACCAGACTCCCTCCCCGCCTCTCCGGGCGCTGGGAGCAGGTCTGCAAGGGCCCCAGGCCTGCTGCAGCAGACAGGGGCGAAAGCAGAGAAGAAAATCAGAAAAGATACGCTCTCAAATCCAGAGACTTGTGTTTACTGAAACAATACAAGTTCTACCAAAACCGAAAGCCCAGCACAGGGACAAGGTAAAGACAAGCATGAGACGCACGACAGCCCGCCTCCTGCTCCTTCCACCCCACACGCCATCTATTTGTAGTTTTGTTTTGTTACTTGCATGCAGATATATACATACATACAATTAATACATACATACATAAAATTAAAAATTTTAAAAGAAAAAGAGTAACCATAATCACACCTCTTTCACAAGTCGAATTTTTATCGCCCCTCACCCCCGCTGTCTATGAGGCAGCGCAGCTCACGGCTGGTGTCCCGGTGTGGGAACCATCCCCTAGTCTGCTTCTTCGTTCACCGTTGTGCCAGGTGGCTCCCTCGGGATGGACAGGCAGCCAGGATGGCCCTCGTCCTCATCTGCCGAGTTCAGCAGAATGATTCCTCCTCCGTGACCCCAAAGAGGCACTTGAAACGCTGTTGTGCCTGTCAGTTATATCTTTCCCTGCATCCCCAAGGCCTGTGTGCCCGCCATGCTGGTCACCCGTGCACTTTCAGGGACCTGCCCACAGAGGGCTCGCACTGAGCGTTCGTCTACCGAGTCAAGGCAAATCAGGGCGCGTCTGAACTTCTCAGGCGCTCCTGTAAAACACTTCTGTGGGTGTTTCAGGACCCAAACTCCCTGATCAATCTCCAAAAATTCCTGTCCTGTGCAGCCCCTGGAGAGCATCATCATGTCTCCTGGTGGAAGGAACACATCTCACATGTGACGAGGACCCAAGAATGTCCAACCCACCCCTGCTTCAAAGTCTGCAGAGAAAGAATCTTTCCTTACCCGTCTCCATCGAGGTGGATTTTCGTGTCGCTCCACAATCTGAGAACCATCCCAATGGTACAGCTTTTACTGCTCGGTGCGGGGAAGAGAAGGGTCTGGAGTTAGAGGCTGACGCACACATGCAGCCTCCCTCTGTCTCCGCCCAGCGTATCCAGCTCCCAGGGACAGTCCCCACCTCACCGGACCTGGCTGCTGCGTGTACCTGGGAGAAGCTCTTAGGCTCCCCGGGTGAGGACCACTCATGACTGAACTCTAGGAGACACGGGCCTGGGGGGGCCCCACCAGAGGGAGCTCCAAGCGATCCCGAGGGAGACCGCCACGCAGCCCCCACCCCACCAGTTCCGTGTGGAAGTGGCTCCATGCACACCAGGCCTCAGCTGTGGCTCTCAGGGAACAGCTGACCCACACGGACACTACAGCGGTCGGATGGGCAGGGAGGCAGCTACGGCTGGTGCACCCCGGTACCAGGCCGCACACCGCACTCAGGGCACGCAGGTACCTAGTGGCAGTCAGCCCCAGCCTCCAGCCCTGGGGTGCCGGGGACACGGGGGCGCCAACACCATTCCTGGACCTCCGTTTCTGGATCTTCGATGCAGCTGCCATTTTAAAAATGAGCTGAATCTGCTTTTGTTTTGCCCATCCTACCAGTGAAATGATACCTACTGGCTTGGAGACTGGTGCCATGGCAAAACATGCAGGGAAAGAAAGGGCTTTGTCGAGGGTCTCATCAGATTATTAGGAAAACTTTTCAGGCATGTGAAAAACAGTCGCTTGTGAGAAGCCGCTGAAACTATGCCAAGGGCCAGCTCTGACACCCTCTGGGGAGCTGGTGCTGACATCTCTGCTCCCTCTTAACCACCCCCCAGGGAAGGACATCACGTGTGCGCCTGGGGGCACAGGTGCATGGGGCTCAGCGGAAGCTTGGTGGCCCTGAGGTGAGGGACTTTCAAAGCTATGTGACTTAGGTCAGACTGGACTAAACCCCTGGTGTCAGGCAAATTCTCAGGTCCCACGCTGCAGTCCTACCCATTCTTGATGGGCTCATCCTATTCCCTTTACACAACTGCAAAGTGGATGCTGAGACCCGGAGCTCCTGGAGCTCATAGGTGGTGTCCGTGCAGGGAGGGCGGGGAGGTCCTCAGAGCCCACGCTGACGTGCAGCGGTGCCCTGGGAACGTGCGCCCGCTTGGAAACCTCACCCCTTCTCAGCACTGACAAGCTGCCTGGGGCTGATGATGGGGACAGAAAAGGGCAGAGAGAACTACCAGAGCACAGACTGGGATCCAGGCCCAGTGGGTTGCTGAGGCCAAGGGTGCAGGTGGCATCTACACTGACCCCGCTCAGTGCCGAGAAGGGGCTGAGCCCGGTAAGCGCCGCCCATGGGGAGGGGCCCACAAAGCACTTCGGCGCACAGACCAGGAGCCTCCCGACTTAGCAACCCTGCAAATCCCAACTCCCCATATCTGCTATCTTGGTGAGTTTCCAGTAGGCCCGTGGCACCTAATGGTGCAATTTCTACCGTGACGGAGGGTCTGAGAGTTGATAAATTCAGGAAGCCAGAAAGGGACACACCAGGAAAGTGGATCTTTGTAGGGAAGAGGGACCCCAAAGGGCAAGGGGAGGGCCCCACGAGGGGAAGCCAGCAGCTCCAAGTCCCCGGGGTGTGTATGGTGGGATGGAGAGGCCAGGCTGTCCACACCAGCAAGAGCAGCAGCTGTGTGCTCCCGGCACCCAGGTACCCCAAGGAAACCCAGCAACCCCGCTGGAAGCCTGCGGCGGCTCCTGGGTCTCCCGGGAAGCGAGCGTCAGTCCAACGCTCTGTAAGGGAACCCGTGGGCTGCAGCGGCCACGCACCTGCCCTCGGACACCCCATCCCACCACTTTCCGCTGCGAAGCCAAAGACATCGCCTTTGGGGGCAGCAGTCCTCTCTCTGGAATAAAGAAACACGATCTCACAGCAGGAATTGAGAAAAACAAGTATATCATGCCCTCGGCAGGTCAAAGTCTGCTGGTGGGGACCAGGCCAGAGAGGAAGCAAAAGCTGGCACCTGGGCAGTGTGGGAGCCACTGCGGGATGCCCAGTCCCCAGCCCCCCACGTAGGTACGGAGTGCATGCAACAGATTTAAGGCAGTGCAGCCCACCCAGTTCCCTCCAGTGCCCCACAGCCCCCGACCCTCTCCCAAACACAGACACCGGCATGACCCGGGGCTGGTGCCTGCATGCAGGCTGTGGCTCGTGGAGGAGAGAAGACATGGCCTCACAGAGCATGTAGTGGGGCGGAGGCCTGGAGATCTGGGCACTGGGTGGGCAGAGGCAGGGCAGGATGCAGTGAGAGTGAGCGCACAGGCCTGTCCACGCCGGCTGGTGAAGGGCACACGGGGGAGGGATGGGGATGCGTGAGCTTGGAGGGAGCGGAGTCGGGCGGTGTCCCTGATGCTCACGGAAGTATGAACAAGCACATACAGAAGTCTGCAGGCGGGTTCTGAACCAGGAGTACAGACGGGGGGCTGCCCCCATCCGTGAGGGAAAGATGAGAGGGGGCCCCCCTGCAGGGCTGCAGGGAAAGCCCCACTGAGTCCCCGCTCGCTGCAAGGACAGTGCTGGTGGAGCCACTCCCACCTCCTGAGCTTCTCATTCTCATCTGTCATTGCTCACCATTTGGCAGGGCCGCCCCCAGGCCAGGGCCACTCAGGAGTTACATGTGCTTATGTAGCGACAGAGAGAACTGGAGGGTCAGCTTCTAGGGGCTCCTGGGGTTCAGGCTGAGATGAAGGGCACATTCTAGGAGGAGGCACTTTCAGTTCAGGGTCGTGGATGCTATCAGAGCAGACCCAGGGCGGCGTGGGAGGTGCCGGCTGGGAAAGGATTCAGAAAGGCCGGGAGTCATCGTCAGAGCCAGCAGCCGGCAGCCCTGCGCATGCGTGCTGCCTCTGCCCCGCCGCTGGACCGCGGGCCAGCCGGTCTCCGAGCGTGCCGGCCCAGGTGCCCTTCTGTCTCCAAGGGGCTCGCCAGGGGGCACCTCCTAGGACATGTCACACTACATATCCTTCCAGAACAGGCCCTGTCAAACTCTAATCCCTGAGTGTGCTGCAGAAAACTTTATTTGCTATTCTCTATAGGGAAGAAAGTCATACAAAATGCCCTCTTTCCATTCACTTATGTGTAACAATCAACAGAGACTTGGTCACTAGCCTGTGACTAAGAGCAGCTATCCGGCAGGAGCCAGTAGAGACTGGAGTCGCCATGACAATCACTGCCTCCCCTTTTTCCTGCTGTCAATCCTGCCTGAAACGCTTTCAACGCATCTTCCCACTCTGCCCCGAACGCACCCAACAGCCCAATGGCCCTGCAGGTGTGTCTCAGCCATCGTGGGCCCCAAGAGGCCTTGGCATGGCTCTGCCCACCAGCCCTACAGCCCCCCATGGGAGCCCATCACACCAGTGTCCGGCTCTGGCTCCTTCCTTGCTAAGCTCAGAGGCAATTCGAGGTCAAGCACTGTGTATATGGCTGGTTCTTTGTTACCTGAGCCTTGCCTACTGCCTCACATGCAGGAGAATGCAAATAAATTGTTTATTTAATGAATGAGTAGATTAATGAGCGATGAATAAAGCGAGTCTCCTTGAATCCAGTTTTAACGAATCCAGGTTTGGCAATGGTCTCACACGCACTGACTTATCCTGGATGGAACAGGAGCTGCTCACCTTCACTTCCCACCCATAAAAAGGCCTATAATACAACTAAGATGGGCCCCTGCTATGGAGAAATTCCAAACCTCCCTTAAAGCCTTGGACCAGGGCCTACCAGCAAGGTGCTGGGAATCCCTGGAATATCAAGACTGGACACGGTGCCTGACTCGATGCCTGTCAACCACAAACGTCCAGTGGGCCCATCTGCACAGGCAGTGTCATCCCTGTCCTCTCGGACGGGTTCTGCTTGACAGTGGGTACACACTGCAGCTATCACCTCCCTAGGAAGCCTTCCTCGGGGAGGCACCTGTTCGATGGCAGCCAGCGGCACCACTGTAAAGCTCCTGGAATAGTGTGACTTCTCTTCCTGCCTGTCGACCCTGAGCTGAGAGCCCAGATCTAGCACAGCACTGGGCACACAGACCTGGAACGGTGCACAGTGTTCCCAGGGCACGGTCATCCCCAGCCCCTGCCACCACGCACCCTACCCTACCGTCATCTCCCCGGATGTGAGCCCGCAGAAACCTTTTCCCGCAGCTACTCGTGCCCCACCCCAGAAGGGGGCCACCACCCCATCAGACTCACCTTTCCTTACTGGAAAAGTCAACTCCCAGCAAGATGCTCTCCTCCGTGTCCTGGCGTCCACTGCTGTCCACCACTACCATGTACCGGACCCGCTCCGCCCAGGCGCTCTCCAAGCGCACGGCCTGGACGGACAAAGGTGCTTTCACTGGGCTGCCCTTCCAGAAGGCCGCCCCACCCTGCACTGCAGCGAGGTCAGGACTTTTGTCTTCTACCGCCCTGAGTTTAGGAATTAAGATGGGATTCTAAAGAGCAGGAGTCATGTCTTGTTTATATTCCCAGCATCAGGGACAGTGCCTGGCTCAGAAGGACACCCCCAAGGGGTGATGAGTGGGTGAACACAGACACACACAGGGAGAATGAAGATTCCAACACAGCACAGAGGGACAGAGAGACCTTGGCACACACTCTACCTGCACCTTCTGGGTACGAAGGACAAACCTATATGACTTTTGTGAACAATATGGGAGACTCTGCTATCATGTCAAAGCCTCCCCCTCCCACTGCTCATGCCTAAGTCCCTGCCAGATTTCACTCCTGAAAATGGAAACGCGCCCCGCCCCCCACCCTTGTCTCTTCTCACCAGCTTGATTCTGTCTTCACAGCGCAGAAGGTTGATCATTACTTGAAGGTGTTGGGGCAAGTCACCTGTGGACCAAGGAAGGGCATTTAGAAGGTCACTTGCAAGGTCATTCACCTATTTTCTAGGCAAAAACCTCTGAGAGGCTGATGTTCAGGGCCTGGAAGAAGATGTAAAGTTAAAATTTCTCTACTTAACACAAAAGAAAGAAACTTCAAAATGTAAAGTTTTCATTTCTCCAACACCACCCCTCCATATTATGAGACAAGGACAGGATAGAACTTACTGCTGTGGTTTTAAAAGCTGCTTTCATTTTCTGAACTACTTGTGATACAGGGTTTTTTTAATACAATAGTTTGAAAATGCAACTACACCTATAGGGAAATGTTACTTTGCAGACGAGGGCAGCGGAAACTGCAGATATGAGCGGAGGGGATGGTATTCACTAAGAGCTGATGTGAAAGAAAAAGGCCCAGGTGTCCTTCTTCCTCTCCCGTAAGAGACAGGTGTCCTGCCTCTGGGAGGGAACTGTTTCGGGATTCTACAGGCAGGCGCATGCTCAGCGCCCAGAGAAATCATCTGAGCAGATAGCCACTTGCCATTTTTTCTCGATTATTTGTAAGATCGAGTAATCAAGAGTAGGTCTGGAGCCTCTCCGTGTGGTTGCAGGGCCCAGGAGGCATGTCTGGGCCGAGTGAGGAGAGAAGAGTCTCCAGCCCATGCAGGACCCGCCCACCCGAGGAGGTCCGCAGGCCGCGGGGATGCAACTTCCTAAGCAGGAAGTGTGCAAGCAGCAAGCAGCAAGTGCGGCTTCAGTGCTGCTTCCCCGCAGCTTACGCGTTTTAGTGGCTGCGTGGATTTCTTTCTGAAGAAAAGGGTCATCTATAAAGATGCTGGCCTAGAACAGAGGGCAAGGAGGAAGTCACAGAAAATGTGCTTTCGTTTGAATGCTACAGTCAGACCCTCGAGGAGCACTATGTCGCGCCCGTTCCTTTTGCTTAAGCGTCTTTTTCATCTTAAGGAAGATTGACATGACGTCGCACTTCCCGCCTCAGAGAGAAAGCAGGCTGCCCTTTTAGCTGTTCCTTCTGTGACAGGATTCCCGAGTGTGAAGCAGCCTTCACCGGCACCTTTTTCCAGAAGGCGTGGTCTGGAGACGGTGGCTCAGTGACAGGAGGACGTGGCGCTCCCGGACCCCTTTCTCTACCTCCTCACACCCTGCCCTACCGTGTCCCCAAGCCCGGGGCACACCGCCACCACCGCCACCGCCACGCGCTCCACCGCCTGGGCCCAGCACAGACGCACAGGTGAGAGCAAACCAGCCCTTTGTGTGACAAGCGCCTACGTGCCAGGGACAGCTCTTGTCGATCGCCTGTGGAGACACGGGACTGCTGGCGGCCAGAACCCCAGCACACACGGTCTCCGTGTTGGAGAGCACACTGAGCAGGGCAGAACAATCGGGGGGCACAGTCCGGCCGAGCACGGGCCTCGAGGAGTCTGTGTTGACCAGACCGGCTGAAAGGACTGGACTGCTCTTACGGAGAGAGCTACCTCTGGGTCCTCGGCTCTGCCCGGTGACAATGAGGGGACTGTGTGTGGCCCAGGGGACTGACGGGGACTCTAGGGGAAAAGGACAGAGGTAAAGTCCAGTGTGTGCCTGCCCCAGCGCTGTCCACCAAGCGCCCCGCGACAGCGGCAGGCCGGCGCCATGAGGCAGAGGAGCAGGGATGCGCAGGGCTTCCTTCCTGCTCTCCCGCCTCCAGGATGCACGGGTCAGCCTGACTTCAGGTTTTTACGAAGTGGCTTCCTGCTTCCCCGCATGCGCACGCAGTATGAAAACGTGATTTAGAAGGAGATACTTCACACCAGACAACGAAGCTGGGCCTTGGCTTTGGTGTGTGTGTTATGGGTCGTCCTGAACAACACTCAGTTCCTAACAGGGCAGACATTCGAGAGCGGAGGTTCCGCCACAGGTTACGGCTCCGGGCGTCAGAACGGTCATGACGATGGCGACCACGCGTGGAGCAGATGACTGCACACACTTCCAGTCCCCACCGTCTGAGGCACCTGTGTCCGATCCCCATGCAAAGACGAGGGGACCAAGGCTCTGGAGCGGACACTCAGTCAATGGCAGAGCGGGCAGGAGCAGCCAGGTCTGTCTGACTCCAAAGCAAAGACTCTTCCCACAATCCCCACCGCCTCCATGCGCAGACGATGACTTTCTTAGCTCCAAACAGACTTAACTCTTGATGATAAATATCGGCATGTGAAAACACTGGTTGAGTCATGGGGCTTGCTGGACACTGTAAGACACTAAACTACACCCTCAGCACCCAGAGCCAACATGAGGCTGGACGGCACAAACCGAGTGACCCCAGCAACAAGACAAGCGGCCCCGAGAGCTGCTCTCACTGCTGCTGTCCCGACGCGGAGGCCTTTCCAGCTCACGATCAGCTCGCTGCCCAAGAAGGGCCGGACGGGCTACCTCCATCACACAGCTTCACTTGTGCACCAGTGTTTTCTAAAATCCTCTTTTCAAGCTGCCTTCTGTTTCAGAGTTAAGTCACCTAAGAACACCAGTCTTATGACTACTGGTTTTCCTCACTCATTCCACTGAGGAATTAAATGAATAGGTTTGCTCCCAAATTGATCACTTCTGTCGGCTTCCAAAAACCGAACCCATTCCAGAGGAAGACAGCCTTTCCGCCTCACCGTGTGAAAAGGCAGGTACCCAAGTTCCCCACTGAGAGCTCCCCAAGTGCTCCAAGAACCAGCGGTGCCTGGACTGGGCAGGTACACGCGGGGAGGCTCCTTCCAGGAGGGCGACATCTGGCTAGAACACATGCCGCTGCGTTGTTAGAAAGTCACACTCGCTCAGCACTTGCGCTCAACAGACAGCCTGTGAGCGGGAACCTTTCCATCCAGATGGGACGCCAACCACCATACTCGTCTGTAGACACCGGTGGTGGGTCGCAGGGTGGCGAGCTCCCGGGGGCACCCGGAAAACCTATGTAGTCTGCCTCCTGTTCGAGAAAAGTCTCCCCCAAGCACCTAAGTGACAAAGCCATGTCCCCCACTTCTCTGACCTGGAAAAACCATACAACGCTCACCACCAGGCACAGAGGCTCCCAGCTGCACAGAAGAGAGTCCCGAGGTAAGAAGGCCAGCGTACCTGCATGCTTGTGGGGCTGCTGAAGACTCCGTGGGCCTTGAGGGCTGTTCCCCTGTTGCAAGAAGAGGGCAGCTCCTTTCACCATGAAAAAGCTCTCACTTAAGCTGCAAGGAATCAAACCGGGGTACAGTTAGGCTGGGATGCGGACACACTGCAGAGAGAGAGGTGCACACAGGGCAGGCAAAATGCAAATAGGACCAAGTAGCTTCTACTGAAATTTCAGGGACTTTTCCCAGACCTCCGCTACAAGGTTGCCAAGGGCAAGCTCCAGCGATGAAGTCGCTTTCTCGAAAACACCCAGGGCTCTGTGTGGCTTCTTCCAGGGGCAAGAGCACTTTCCTGCAGGATTACTGCAAAGGGCTCTCGCTGTAATCCAGTATCTTCCAAAAACAGAGAGAGACGCTGATGAGAAGAGGTGATGCACTCTGCGTTTCATGTGTGTGCCTCTGAGATCTTCATTTCCAACTCCCCGACGACCTTCAACAACTTCACTGCTTCCTGGAGCCTCCCTTGATGGGACACCAGGCAGACGAAGTGTGCTTTCGCTGGCTTGCATCTTAAGAAAAGCAGGCGGCCCTGGACCTGTGATTTAACTTCACCAGGGATGCTGTGTCCGCTGCCACTGCAGAAAACCTCCAACTGACCCAACACATTTCTCAGCAGCAGACGTCTCTGGTGTTCGTTATTTGAACTAACATCCATTTTTATAGTCCATCGAAAATTAACTACACATGACAATTGAAAAATGTTCTCTTTCAGGATTTGGCTATCCAAAAAATCTAGCTTATACAGAAATTAAGACTGAAATTTTCAGCTATTAATTCCTACCAAGTATTCCAAAACACCATCATTCTAAAAATTACCTATAATGTATACCAAAATTATTAATAGTGTTTTTAGAGAATTGGATCACTTACGATTATTTTCTTTGTATTTCTTCAAAATTTTCTATATTGAATATTAACTTTTTAAAGGCACTATTTTTTGTTTGATTTTTCAAAGTACTATGAAACATACTACATGTTATAATGGAAGAATTATTTTATTTTTATAAATTTTGTGAAGATCATAGCTCAAATTACAGGCAACTGCAAAAATCACTAATTCTTTCTAAAGCAACTAATTAACATACAGAAGATTTGAAGGTAAATATCTCAAGAAAATGCAGCAATGTTTTTTGGGTGTTAATAAAAAGCCAATGATTCCTGATAGAAATATAAAGATGTCTTCTGTACCATAAAAAAGTAAAATCACCTTTTCCTGACATCTAATGTTAGTCGTATAACATTCTACTTCCGGAGGAAAAAAAATCAGCTAAGTCTAACAGAACTCCAAGTGCTAAGAAAACTCATCACACTAACGTTTAAGTCAGCAGCCCAGGGAATTAAAAAAAACAACATTATCTTCTATAATACTAAATTAAGTTCACGGTGAAATCTTTTAGTTTTTCTGGTTGAATCTCCATGTTAAAAATAGCATCTGTTCAAATATCAAATAATAAGGCTCAGTTCCTACCCTAGGCCTTGGAGTCACTGACAACTGATTTCATACATTTCATAGGACTGATTGTTTTTTCAATAGTGATGCTTATTACTTCTTTCGTTCACAATGCTAGATTCATTTTAGGGCATCGAAGCTGCATGTCAGCCTGTATGTCGCACCACAGCCACCACCAGGTTCCAGCGTCCCTTCCCGCCACTTTCCCTCTTTCCTTCCCTCCTCCCTCACAGCCCTCGGCCCCCAGTCAGTCACAGTCCTGGGTCCTGTTATTTTGTAGGGACTTGCATGTTCATTTGTTTCATTTCATTATATTCCATCTATGAGTGAAACCATCCTGTGTCTTTTTTCTTTCTGACTTACTTCATTTAACTTGATCCCGTCCGGTTCCATCCAGACTGCTGCAAGCGCACAGCTTCATCTTTTCAAAGAGGGTACAGATTTTCCATCGAGTATATGTGCCACAGCGTCTTTATTCATCATCCGTGGGCGGCACTGAGGCTGCTTCCATGTCCTGGCTGCAGTGAGCTGTGCCGTTCTGAACACAGGGCGCAGAGGTTTGTTCTGAGTAGAGATTTCGTCTCCTCTGGGTACATGCCCAGGAGTGGGACGGACACTTTCCATCTACACAGCACGACTTCCATTATGATTGGGAGTGGGCTGCCAGTCATCCTTTCTGCTCTGTAAATCGTGTATTTGAGTTTGAAGTGCAGTGGAGCCCGGGAGTATAAACAGTGGAAGAAGCGAGAAGCCTCCTTGTTTGCAGTCTTTCTCATAAGCACCCATCTGGTGCATTTAAAATCCAAGTTGCCCCATTTTAGCAGATTGCAGAATCACCTCTCTGTCTCTAAATACTACACCCTGATACTTTCCTACCTCTCAAACTTGCACCCTCTCTTTCCTTAAAATTTTCTTTTCAGAACTTGTCTGTTAGAGAGACAGATCACTTAATACTTATTTTCATCAAAACCTGGAAGGGCTGCCCAAGGAACTCCAAAACTCATGAAACTTAAAAGAGCACTCAGCTCACCAAAGCATTTGCGAATCTCTGCAAGGAGACATCCACCTTTTTTTGTCCCTGAGGTTTTTTTTTTTTTTTTTTTTTTTTCAAAGAAAAAGTCCATATTGACCAGAAACCTGAGTACTCTGGAAACAATCAGTCATTAATGGTGACCTTTGCCTTGGAAATCACGGGCAAAAATTCCCCCTGGTTTCCTTTGGAAAAAAGGAACAATACGAAAGAATCGGCTGGTTTTATCCCGTGACGGGTAGGCGACGGGCCAGATGCTCTTGGCGTTCCCAGTCTGACACCGACCTGGAGCCCTCGGGGACACAAGGACTTGGCGGCCTCGGGTGGACGGGCCCAGAGTGCTCTGCTCTGCTCTCAGCGTTGGCAGGCGCTGCGGCTGTGGCAGTGGGCGCTCGCCCGCGGGGTCAGGGAAGCAGCGAGAGAAGAAAACACGAGCATAATCACACATGATGACTCTTGGGGCCGAGAGGCCACAGGGCCTGGCCAGTCACGGGGTTTCAGAGAACTAGACGCAGTTATTGCTGGTGACACGGTTTCCCGTCCGCCGTTCTGAGCTCAGTGCAGAGCCTCACGTGCCCTCTGAAGCAAACTCTATCTCCTGCTCCTGGGGCCTGGCGGGGTGCCCTCTGACAGATGTCTAAATATGGAGGGGCACGGCACACTGATCCATCAGCCTCTCCAGGGGCCCCGCGGGGAGGTCCTTGAAGAAGCCCCTTCTAACGATGGCGCAAGAGCTTGACAGGTTTTCCAGGCAGGGACATGCAAAGCTGCCAACCGCCCATCCCAGCACAGAAGGACCAGGCATCTCCCCAAAAAGGACAGTGTCCTAAAGAGAGCGACACAAGTTACAGACGGTCAGACCCAGACAGACAAGACTAAAATCTTTCCCTGGTCATTTGAAGACAAATCTTGACAGGGGATTAAGGAGGTACAGACACAGGGGCCCCCCTCCCAGCTCCCAGCTTCAAAGCTTTCATCTGCAAAGCACAAGTATGTCCTGGGACACTGGTTCCTGTCCTTTGAAAAGAAGACGTGAAATGCCAATTTCTCCAGAACTCTGGAGAAAGACGAAAACCTCAACCGACGCGCCTCCAGAAATCCCAGCGCGCGCGGAAGCGGCCAATGCCTTCCAGAAGCCCGGCCCTGGCAGGAAAGCAGGAACCAGTGGTGGCGATACCTACTAATTTGGGCTGGAAACCTCTGAACAGCAGAAGCAGTGCATTGGCTGCAGAGAGACGCAGAAGTCGGCGAAGTAACAGAGGGTCATGCCCATCCTCGTCACATTTTCAGAGGCCGGCAGACAGAGGGCCTGGTCCTCAGATGCTGTTCCCACCCAGAGAGCAAATGGCTCTTGTGTGGCTCTTGTCTTCCCCTGATATTTGGGTTTAAAAAGGCCCTTGTCCCTGCATATCTTGATGAAAGAGGGCCATTCAGAGGGAGCAACACAGCTGAAGTTCCTCTAATCACTTTACTCCTACGGCTTTTTTGTCAGCCTCAGGGACAAGCAATAGGGCGTGTATTTGAAATGGCGAGGGAAAACAGCTGGCCGCCAAGTGACAAATCCCCAGTGATGAGGACCCCATTCTTGTTCAACTCGGAGGACTTTTCTTTCTTTCAAATCAGCATCCATTCACCCAACAGGACCGTGGGCAGCTGCCACAGTTATTCGCCATTTTCAAAACACTTGCACGTTTTGAAAACTCACCCGTCATGCTAACTGCCGCTAAACGGGAGGCACATCGGAGGGAGGATCCCAGGTACCCAGAGCTGCATGTGTGCACACAGGAGGAGCTCTGAGAACCTGGGGGCCCAGCCCAGCCAGGGTCTGGGGGGCCAGGCACAGGACCCCGAAACCCACAGGTCAGGCGCCAGCTGGGAGTTCCTTTCAACCAGAGGAATAAACTGAGGGCGTGAATGACCACAGAGCAGGGCAGGATGCACCCTAAGAGAGGAACCCTGCTAGGGTTCGAGGAGGAAGGAGATAACATCTAACTTGTGGATTCTAGAACGCTGAGGGAAGGAGGCCTCAGCTGGAGCTTTCCCCAGTCCCCAAGTGATGGCTGAACCCTCGCAAAACGACGAAGTGAAACACACGCAACGGTTCTCACAGCTGAGGACCCCGCAGTCTGCCAGGAAACATACAACTTCACAAGACGGGACTAGACCCACACCCGCTTCTGACAGAGCCTAAGATGGCGCACCAGTCCTGCCTGCCCAGTGAAAATCAGAGCCGGGACCCTGCTGTCCCCATGAGAGTACAACATCGCTGAGAAGACAGGAGCGGGGCAGGTCTTCCTTCCCCACCCATGAGAGCACCACGTGTGCTCACAGGAAACAGATCTCGGAAAGGGCAGACTTGGCGTCGGAGTCTCCCAGCAGCCCTGGGGACAAGCAGAGGCTTGGAGGGGACACCACCATCCCCCTCCACGCCTCCATCAGTTACGGGACAGGAAGCCGCACTCTGGACGGAACAGGAATCCCGAGCAGCTCGGGGGCAGCTGGGCCGTGCTGGCAGAGAAGCCTCCTGTCGTCGCCGGCACCTGCCCTGTGGCCGGCAGCTAGCTCTGCCAGGACCCCTACTTCCCACAATGTGCAGGGAATCATTACTTCCTCCATGCGACAAAAGACGGAAGGCAGTCAAGTTTCTGAAAGCGTCTCCAGGGACGGCCTCGGCGATCACGTTGTTTGCAGACTCCCTGAGTGGTTCTGGGCAGCAGTGAAGTCGAAGGAAATAAAAAATAAGGTCAGGGACTCCACATTTCTTGGTTCTAATTTATGCTTCACTATACGTATGTTCTAATGTTTAGTTACAAGGTTCCCTCATCTATTCAAAGACCTGGATTCTTGCAGACGGCAGAGCACAGGTTAAGCCACACCGGCCAAGCTTCCACAGGGAAACATCCTCTTGAAGGGTGGGTCTGTGTGGGGCGGGGTGGCGGTGATGGTGATGGTGTGCCATGTCCCCTAGAAACACATTCCTCGAAGAATGGAGACTCAGGTGTCGAAACATCACACCCCAGAAGAGTATATGAACGCCCCTGATTTCTAACTCTGGCTAGATAGCCGAAAATCTAGGAAACTTTTAAGACATATCCATACTCAGGCCTACACTCCCCCATTCTAATTCAGAGGGTCTGCAATGAGTCTGAGAGACCCGCTTTTTCAAAACTTCTATGAGCACTTCCGACATTACAGCCAGAGTGAAGACCCCTGAACCTAACAGCAACAGAAGACAGAGAAAACTGGCTTCCCCGAGGGCTTCATAAAAACGCCGAACGCACGTAGATACATAGAAGGGATTTTCTGTCAGTGCATGAAAACACCGATAAAGAACCTCCTCCTTCCTCAAAGGAAAGAGACACCATCAGTCACAATGAAGGGAAGTCCAACACCAGCACAATCCCCTCCTCGGAAGCGGCCAAGCAGGTGACCAGAAAGCTCCAGGTGCCCGTCTTGTACCAAATATGTCCAAGTCACACGGGTGCCTGCTCTTCAAAGGCAACCTGCATGACGAACAGCATGACAGGACAAAAACACCACCACGACAAGCAGACTCTGATGAGCGGCTGTTGCTAAAGCAGCCTGGCCACTGCCAGCTCCGTGACCGTCGTGACGCGCCTCAGGGTAGGCTGGGCAAGCACTGCAAAATCGCTGCTGCAGACGGGAAACTGGAGGTCGAAAGGCACTATTTTCACTTTCTGGTGCCGCGTGCATCTTGCAGTCAGACAGAAAGTGCAAGCCTGCCCAGGATAGGCTCTGAAAAGGGTCCCACACTGACGGGACAGGTTGAAGGGAGCAGAACGGCTTGCGTGTGAGTAGAATGAACTCCACTGCACGCAGCTCGGACAGACTCCTCAGCGGCCTGCTCACTCTAAAAAGGTCGTGCGTGAAGCTGTCGCCAAGGAACAGGTGGGTGCTGGTGAGTGCTCCCAAAAGGAGGTCCATTACTAAGTCCATTTAGATGAACGCAGCTCTGTGGTAGGTGGTCCGCGTTAAGCCCTGGGATTCAAAAGAGACACATCCTGCCTGGCCTGGAGCTCCGCTGCACCTAGTGGGCCAGACACACGACGACAGTGTCTGCACTGTCACACAGCAGCTGCCTGAGAGGAACGCACAGGGCGCTGTGCGGGGCGGAGGGACGCCCAGTCCAGGGCGAGCTCCTGGGAGGACACGCTGCCTCCTGGGCCTGGAAGGGTCAGCAAGCAGAGGCAAGCGGGGAGCAGGTGCACAGGAGGCCCAGCACATTTAGCCTGCAGTGAGCAGAAAAGGATTTGGTCTCTATTTTAAAAGTTTCCAAATTCGCACATTTCTAGTCTGGTTTTTGAAGTCAGTTCCTTCTAAGTTTGGTTAGCACAAACTGATTTCTCAGAGCTCCGTGCAGAGTGAACTAGTGAGTTCAGGTTCCAGAACAGGCAAAGCTAAGCACGAAGCCCTGGGTTTGAGGCTGAGCCACCAGGCTGTCAACACAAGCGCTCAGCTCCAGAATGGCGCTGCAGACCGGCCCCCGTGCGTGTTTTCAAACAAGGAGATACCTTTCACCTTGATGGTACTTTACAGCTTACATGTTTTCACTCAGTCCTTATAATTTCACTCTTCGGATGAAAGAATCGGGTCAGAAGATAACCGACTTGCGGTCACACAGTGCTGACAGACAGGACCGGCCTGAGAAGTTCCAACCTCACTTGCCCTGCAGAGCCTCTGGGTCAGAGGGCAGCACGGTCTGACCTGCAACCAGTAAAACGGGCAGATAGAGATCCACCTCAAAACCATGATGGGCCCTGGTTGAGAGGGCTCCTTGAGTCCAATCCTGCCCAACTCAACTTTATGAAGAGCTCGAGGAGATCTGAGCGTGGTAAGACCGGAGGTGGAGAGGGAAAATTCCTTCCATTGCTCTCCCACAGGTTCTTCCCTCATGCCGAACTCCAATGCAAGAAGACACCACGCTGTTCTGAGGTCTTGTTCGTAGTTTTTGGCTTCACAGTGCAATTGGCAGGGCCTTGTTCCAAACGCCATTCCTCAGAACATAAGAGAGCAAGTACCTCACCGACACACCCATCATCCAGAGCTCACAATGCTCCCCTAGAGACACAGAGCTGAGAGTGGGGAGAGGCCAGCTCTGCAGGGCATTAGACTTAGGGAATGGGGTCACAGACAAGAAATGCTGGCAGGGCTCATTACAAATGTCTTTGCTGCTGGGGCATGTATTGTTTGGCTAGAAGGCGTAGGCTTCTCTCAGAGAGAAGGAATGTCCAGAAGTATTTCAGACAGTCAGAGACATTCTCTGAAACCAGCTACACACGCTCCTTCATACCAATGGGTAGGAGCAAACAGCTGAATTTACCAGCAAACTCGCAGATGCAGGATTTTCCCCCTCGCATAAATAAGATATCAAATGATGTGCCCTGAACTGGCTCCAGAAGCCGCTGATGGGCCCCCAGAACCCTCGGGCCCCATCTGCGGGAGCTGAGCTACTGCTATCTTTCTCTGGACACCTGGAATACGGGGACTGAGCCTCCTTGATGAGGGCAGAGGCATAAAGGCTGCATTGTGCAGAAAACGCAGTGGCAGCAAAGACAACCAACCCAGCCAGAAATAACAGGCACACGAAGGAAATGTTTTTTAAACAACTCAAAAATTCCAGGAACCAACTGTCTCAACTGTCCCGGGTTCTTATTAGTCCTCTCTCTCATCTGCAGCCCCAACCCAGAGTCATTGGTGGCCAAGTCCTAAACTTTCCAGGGGATCCCTTCTTTCCCAGTCCGCGGGCCCCCCTGTAGTTCTGACCCTCCTCACCCCGTGAGCCCCGCAGCTCCCCACTGCGCCACGACGTGCATCCCTACTAGGCGAAGCTGTCCACACTCGGCCTTCACTGTCCAGTATGGCAGCTGCCAGCCAGGGGGCCTACTGAACGCTTCCAATGTCATATGCCCGGTGAGTTGGATTTGTCACTTCATTGAATGTCATTAGTTTTCAGTTAGCCACATGTGGCCAGCAGCTACGTACTAGGACAGGCCGGCTCTGGGGCTTTCAGCTGAATGTGCCCCCGGAGCAGGGGCCTCTGACCTCTGACCTGACCCGCTTCCGTTCCTGACTGCAGCTCTCATGACACTGTTTCCCAGACCCAGGAAACACTAGTTAGAGATGAGTCCCAGCTTCTTGTACGCACACTCTGGTCACAGCTGCTGCCCATCACACGTGGCTAACCCAAATCTCGCTCATCTGACCCTCCCTGCCCTCAAGGAGCGCATACAATGACCGGAAGGGTGCTTTACAATAAAAAAGCCTCCTTGCATTGCCACAGCGCCTCTGCAGCCCCTTCTATGCCACCGTCCTCCTCCTCAGCGCACCTGCTCTGGTCTGGCCACCATCTCCCCATCTCATGTCTGCTGCTCTCTCGGCCTCACATTTCCTCCAGGAGGCTCCCCTGCCACCCCGCAGCCAGCCGGGACTCTTTCAACTTCAAGCACCTTCTCTCTTCCTGAGGGTACTGAGGAAGCTGAGACTTGTCACTGACAGCAAGGCCCCTGGAGCATCCTGGCGGTGTAGCAAATAAGTATGCCGCCACTGGCCACGTACATAAGTCCATGTAAACCCCACGGACCCAGGATGGTGCTGGGGCAAGAACCAAGATGAACGACTAAACAAAAATAAAACACAGAAAAGAGAAGAGGAGGGAAGGGGAGAGGAGAGGATGGAGAAGAGGCGAGGGGAGAGGTGGGAAGAGGAGGAGAGGAGGGGAGATGAAGGGAGAGTGGGGAGGGGAGA
>RJWH01008040.1:0-34095 GCA_004363575.1 Solenodon paradoxus | reverse complement strand
ATGCCGCCTCTCAGCGCGAGGCCTCAGGTCCCTCCGCCTCCCTGCGGAAGTCAGTGACGTCACTCCGCCCAGCCCCTCTCGGGTCCCCGGATGTGCGCATGTGCCAGCGGGTGGGTGAGGAGATGGCTTCCGAGAGTTCCTCTCCTAACTCCCTCTGTCCTCACCAGGACACACAGCGTCGAGTCCTCCGCTGACTGGAGGGGGACAGGGAGAGGTCACCTTGACAGCATTCCAGGGTGCCCTGGGGCTGTCATCAGGGGTGAGTCAGATCTTTGATCCCATAGTGCTCTCTCTGGTCCTTACCATGAATCAGATAGGATGGGCCCTCCCATCTGGCCTGAGACCGCGTTCCCAGACCAGGCTCTGACTCCCTGAGTCCCCGAGGAGGTGGGGTTCAGGGAGAGGTCACCTTGACAGCAAGTCCGCAGTTCCCGGGGGCTGTCATATGGGGGAGTCTGTGGTCCCATAGTGCTCCGTGTGGTCCTCACTGTGATTCAGACAGGATGGGCCCTCCCATCTGGTCTGAGATTGTGTCCCCAGACCAGGTTCTTTGTCTCCTAGTCCCCGAGGAGGTGGGGGTGTGCAGGAAAGGTCACCCTGACAGTCGGTCCTGTGTCGCCAGGACTGTTACTGGGATATTTTCATCAGTGACCTTACATTCTTCCCTCTTGCCCTCAGCGTGAATCAGGAACGGATGATTGCCCAGCTATCTGCTCATAGACTGTGTTCCTCATACCAGGCTCTGACCTTCAATGTTTCCTGGGGAGATGGATGTGGGGAAGACCTCACCCTGAAAATCTGATGCGGTTTATCAGTTTTTCCATATGGTGGTAGATGCCTGTGAGCTTCCCCTCTGTTATTACGCTGGTGGGCCCTCAGTAATCACTCATGAGAATTTTCAGTAACCTTTGTAGAGAAAGGCTGATCCAAGGATGGGCTAGATGGGGTGTGCGGGACCACGTGCTTGCGGGAGGGTCAGAGGAGATGCTCACCTTCCATGGGGTCTCTCACTAGGCCTGCTCAGCCTTTGGAGACCTTATGTTGGGAAGATTATTGTTACTGAAGTCTGAGAGCGGGGTATCTGGGAGACCCTATGGTTTAGGGGCAATCTCATATTATACATGGAGAGTACGGGTTTTCACTTTTAACTTTCATTCCTGGTCAGAAATAGTTTTACATCTCTATCTAGTAGTACTTGTGTTCTATGTGCGGATATATCTATCTATCTTTCTCTCTATATATATCACACTTATGTAGCTTATATCTGCACCTGTACACTCCTGTACATAACAGGTATATACACAAAAGGTATAGATGCACAGGTTTATATTTGTATGTATATATGTAGTATATATACATGTGCACTATATGTATTTATTACTTAAAGTCAGTATGTCTACTCATAATATGTGTGGTTCACTCTGATACTATTCTAATTCTAGACCATTTTATCTCGTTATTCTATACAACAGAATACATTTCCATGTATACGCTTTTCCTCTTCCTTACACACCCTGCCTACCACCGAATTACCAATTGTCCTCCCCCACTGTCCATGGGAGCCAATACTCCTGCTTCCCCCTCTCTGCTGCTCACCTCAGTTCTATTGTCAGTGTCCAAGGTTTAAGTTTTCCTTTGTCTAGACCATGTTTTACAGTTTATTAAAATAATAATTTTCCCAAGATTGATCCTCCTGTACTACAGTGATCTCACGTGGTATTTATCACATGCTCCAAAATCAAGCGCCTCCATCCACCCCTCTTTCCCCACATCCTGTGCTTCCCTACAACTCCTGCTGTGATCTGAATGCTGTCACATCTGTGAAGTGAGAGTGGGCAGAAGTTTAAAAACTCCCCTGCTGCCCACCCTTTCATCTGCATTTGTACAGTTCAAAAATCTTTAGAATCCCCTGGGGCTTCTCATGCTTTTATTTAGATGTTTATTTAGATGTTGTTTGTACTGTTTTGCCCTGTTCTCCCACTATTTTTTGTTTTGTTTTAGGGAAAGGTACAGGCAGGAATTCGGATGAGTAGGCAGGCAGGCAGGCAGGCAGGAATAAAGGGGAAGAAACATTTTCATTTTCGTTTGTTCATTCATCTTGGCTGTTGCCCCAGCTCAGGACATCAACCCACATCTCTGGGATGTATGTGGACTGTGCTAGGCAAGAGGTGGCAGACCTAACCACTACTCCACTAGGGCACACCATACTATAGTTTTCCAAGGCTGATTCTGGAAGCAGAAGACAGCAGCTCACAATTGATTATCAGCTTGGCAGCTATAGATACAGCACTAAATTGTAAATAATTTAAGTACAATTGATATCTTTCCCAGTAGTCTGTTCTCCACTGAAAATTTTAGACTGTTTTTACCTGAGTCTATCAGCAGACTATTACAGATGTCTCTGTATGTCTTCATCTTTGTTTGTTATTTCTCTTTAGGTAATTCCTGCATTTCATTGCTGTTGTGAGTGCGATGGTGTCTACTTGTTGTTCTACTTAGTTATTGCTTTTGTGTGGCAATGGTTTTGATTTTGCTGTAGTTTTCTACTGCGCACCATTATTCTGATGGCTCATTCACTTGAAACTCCCACAAGCCTATTCCCTTGAATTTTCAAGGTAAATAATCATAGTCACTAAACCTTATTTTTTCCCTCCTCCCTCCCTCCTTATTCATACTCCTTATTTGTTCTAATATCCGGAGGTCTAGATGTTGTGTTCCAATGCTGTTTTGAGGAATATAGGAGATAGCAGACATTTATGTCTTGTTTCTGATTATGAAGATTATTCTAACATTTCACATTTAAATATATATAGTGTTGGTTTTAGGAAATGGAAGTCCCCTTTTAATATAAGTTTACTCAATGTTCTTACCAGGATCTAAATTGAATTTCTCTCAAATTTTTTTCTTTCTCTTTATTTTTTATGAGCTACTTATTTAGAAGATGGAATTAGGCAGGGATGATTGCAAGCAAGCTTCAGGCAGGAAGAGGAGGACGAAGCATTCATCCATCCACTTAGTTGTTCATGCCAGTTGTTCACCCAGGTCCCAGGTCATGAACCTGGGTCCTTGGACTTTTATGTGGACTGCACCATCTGCAAACATGGACTTAGCTGCTAAGCCACCAGGGTGTGCTCCAAAACTGTTTCTTTACCTGCTGACATGATCAAATACTACTTTTTCTTCCAGTTTGATAGTAAGGAAGTGTAATGGAAAGTGTTTTTTTTTTTATGTTAAATCACAACGTCATGACTTGGGTAAAGCCTGTTTGTGCATTTCATTCTCCACTGTGTTGGATATGTAGCCAAGTAATATAGAATGCTTGATACTATATTACTGAATTTGGCTCAAGTATTCTTTTCACAGGAGGAGCCTCATCTGATTTTTTTTAAAGGGGTGGGTAGTAATGAAGGTGAGTAGGCAGTCAGGAAAGAAGAGAGAGGAGGGAGAAGCATTTTATTTTATTTTTATTTAGGTTTTCAGATTGTTTCTATGGCCCTGGGAAGTGAACCTGTGTCCTTGGGATGTATGTGAATGGTGCTTGACTGGAGTTGGCTGACCTAACAGCTGCTCAACCAGGGTGTGCCCTCATCTTATTTTTAAGTAAAAGAGAACTAGCTTTGTAGAGTGAATGGAGCAACAGTCCATCTTTTCATACGCAGTGAATGAGTTAACACGCAATGTGATCAGTTTTCCCTGACCATTTATTTAGTAGAACTGGTCTCTAAAACTTGCCTTATTCGGAATATTTGACGATGACTTGAGCTTTGAATGTAGTTTAAGTTTGCATGATTTAATTAAAGTTTTCTTTATATGGGCCATTTTAGTACACCCTTTTGAAATTTTTTTCCAAAAAATGATCAGTTTCACTTAAGATTTTCTCTTCAGTGGTCTGACATTTAAAGCAAAACCTTTATATTACAGAAATTCACAAACATGTACAAAAAAAAGAGAATAGTATAATGAACCCAATGTACCTTATACTTTATGTCAGTCTACTAAAATACATGATCAGGGTAGTTTCAATTATATCTGCACCTAAGCTGCATCTCAGCCACTGGAATGATGTGAAGCAAACAGAAGATGTCATACATACCATTCTATCTCTAAATATTTCAGTATGAATTTTAATAGATACAAGGATTTTATAAAATGTAAGCCAAATTCAGTTATTATTCCTAGAAAACAAATAAGTGATCATCACATGTCTGTTTTTGCACTCTGCGCATTTACCTAATAGACTTTACTTTATAAAATCATTTATTTGAATGAGTATCTATTATGATCTCTACCTAGTGATTTTTTTGTTATGTTCCTCAAATATTTTTAACCTATATGGTCCCTCCACATGACCTCTTTTTCCTTGCATACATACATACATACATATATATATATATCTATATATATATATATATATATACTTTTTTCTTTTTGGTTTGGAAAAATTAGAGGTCTTGTGTTCATTTAATTTTACTGAATGCAATACGGGTGCCTTTAACATGTCCCTCAGTCCTTACTTTCTAGGGCTATAAGATGTTCCAGGCTCACCTTGTATATCTTTTGCCCTAGTCCTAGAATCGGCATTTCTCCAAAGTCATCTAGTTCCTTCAATCAGGGACTTGTTTTAGAAATCTAGGCCAGTGTTAGGTGTGTTCATTCTAAATGGAGAATCATTAGTTAACAGGCCCTTTCTGCTAATGGAGCAATTACATCTATGCATGTATATGAATGCATGTAATGTTATATGAAATATATGCAAACATTTGCATCTAAATTGAGCTGAAAATGACTTTATACTGATGTTCCAACTCTAATCCATTACCACAGGATCATTCTAGATCTCCTCTCTTTACTAATCTGTAACTTCCCACTACATCTGCAAGAAACCTGCCTCCCGCCATCTGTTGTCCATTTATTTAATGATTCAACATTAGTGTGCATGTGTGGTTGTGTCCTATTTGTGAACCTATACCTCTGCATCCCCATAGGAGGCAACTTTATCTGTTAGAGTACAGTGCTAATATGCAATTCATGTGGCCTTTAGTCATACAGATTCTACTTATTTCCAAGGTTGCTTAGGTCAAATCAGTGGCACAAATGAACCGCATATTAATACAAATCCAAAGTGACTTGCTGTTTTGCATTTCCACCAGCAACGAAAAAGAGTTCTTGTTGCAAATCTTCACCAGCAATTGTTTTATAAGATTTTTGAATTTTAGACACGAATAAATGTGTAGTGATATCTCACTTTAGTGTGAAATGCTCTAGAGAGAAAAGATGTTCAAAATCTTTTAATATGCCTACTTCCCTTAGCTGTACATCTTCTTTAGTGAAGTATCTGTTCAGATCTTTTACCGAGTTTTTAATTTGGTTGTTTTCTGTAGTTGAGTTTTAAGAATTCATTGCATATATCAGAAACAAGTCCATCACCAGATATGTGTACTGCAAAAATCTCTCTTTGCTATGGTTTCTGTTGTCATTAGCAGTGTCTCTTGAAAAGCATTTTTTTTTAAATTTCAGTCAACTTCAACAGGCAATTTGCTTTCAACCATCGTGCTCTTGGTGTTAAAATTAAAACTCACCATCAGACTCAAGGTACTGTAGATCTTCTCTCATGCATTTTTCTAGAAGTTATATAGCTGTTGTATTTCACACTAGGTCTATGATATGTGAACTTATTTTTTTTGTAAAAGATATAAGGCTTTGCCCAGATTCTTTTTATCTTTTCTTCTGTGTATTTTGATATCTAATGGTTAAGGCATTTTTGGGAAGATTCTACTTTCACTATTATTATCTTCAAGCTTTTGTTGAAAATCACCTGACTATATATGTGCAGGTCTATTTCTGGACTGTCTTCTGTTTCTTTAATGTATCAGCTCTTCTCTGCACATTCTCTGACAACTTCATGCTGTCATGATTACAATAACTTCATAGTAAATCTTGAAATCCACTAGTATGAATGCCCTATCTTGTTTATTTTTTAGTAATTTTAAGACTTGAGTTTTCATATGATCTTAAAAAGTGTTTTCTTTCTTTTGTTTATACTGCTACATGATTTTCAGAATATTGAATTTGCACCTCAATCTGTGTGCATATCTTATCCCATCCTCCACTAGAGTTCTAGTGCCTATCACCACTACCTTCTTAACTCCTTCTTTCACTTGTTTCTTCCCCCTCCCACCACTCCAGTAAACATAGTTCTATGTATTGTGGATTTTGTTGTGTTTGTAAGTTTGTTTGTTTTCTTTCTTTATACTCCACATAGGAGTGAAACCATCCTGTATTTGTCTTTTTTCTTTCTGGTTTATTTCATTTAGCATAATCACTGCCAGCTCTATCCAGGTTGTTCAGATAGACTTTAAAATTTGTTTTTAGATACCTAGAAAATAACTGGCTGTAAATTTTTATTGGAATTGCATTGATTCTGTAGAAAAAGTTGGGGAAAATTGTCAAACTAAAAATGTTAGCTCTTTCAACCCATAAACACTCTCCTCTTTTTTAGACCTTGTGTATTTTCTTTTATTGTTCTTTTATCAGTATTTTGTAGCTTTCTACAATTTGATCCTGTACATATTTTGTGAGATTTGTACTTAGGTATTTCAAATTTTTAAAGCTGTTATAAACCTCAATTTTTTTCTAGCTCCAGTTGTTCAATGCTGATATATAGAAAGACAATTGACTTTTTAATAACGACTTTATATTTTGTGATCTTGTTCTACTTGCTTATTATCAAGGTGACTTTTGTAGATCCTTTGATGTTGTCTAAATTTACAGTCATGACATCTGTGAAGAGACATAAATTTATATCTTTCAATGTGTAACCTTTCTATTTCTTTTTCTTGTATTATTGAACTAGCTAGGACATTTTAGTGTGATATTGAGTAGGAGTGTTGAAAGAGCATACTTGTATTTTTCCCAAGATTAGGGGAAATTCGTCTCATCATTCACCATTGAGTATGGTTTTAACTAGAGTTTTCTAAGTACAATAAATAGATATTGGATTTTATAAAATTCTTTCTCAGAATCATATGATTTTCCTTCTTTAGTCTGTATGTGGTGGATTACATTGATCAATAGTTCAATATTGAACCAGGCTTATATAAGTGAAATGTTGTGGACTGAATGTTTGTGTCTTTCCAAAATTAATATATTTGAAGCTTAATCCCCAACATAATGGTGTTTGGATATGTGACCTCCTGGGGGTAGGGAGATGGTGATTGTGTCATAAGGGTTGAACCCTCACGAATGGGGTTTGTGTCTTTATAAAAAAGACCCCAGAGATCTCCCTTGCCCCTTCTGTTGAAAAGATTGCCATTAATGACCTGGGAAGTTAATCCTCACCAGGTCTAGGAAGTGGGTCCTAACCAGTCACAGAACGCGCTGGTGCTTTGATCTTAACTTCCCAGTCTCCTGAACTAGAAGAAATAAATTTTTGTTGTTTATAAGCCACCCAGTCTATGGCATTTTGTTAAAGTAACCCTAAAGGACTAGAAAATGGAACAATCCTACTTGGTAATAGTATATAAGATTTTATGCATTGCTGGATTTGATTTGCTTAGATTTTATTGAAGATTTGGGGGTCTAAGTTATGAAAGAGAATAGGATGTAGTTTTCCTTTCTTGTATTTTTAACTTGTTTTGTTGTCAAGGCAATGGTACTCTCATAAAATAGGTTAAGAGGTATTTCCTCTGTTTTTATTTCCTGTAAGAGATTGCATATTGATGTTCATGAATTCTGAAGTGTTTGTTAGACTTTGTCAGTGACTCAGTTTGGGCCTAGTGCTTTCTCTTTTGAGGGACATAGTTTTGGGTGGTAAAAATGTTTATGCTCAATTCCTGTGAAACATACAATACAGCATTGTCATCCATAGTCATTTCGCTGTCCATTAGACCCCCAAAACACACTCAGCTTGTGACTGTGAGCTTGAGAGCTTTTAGATTCTACATATAAGTGAGAGGAGACAGCATTTGTTTAATATGATCTATCTTGGTAATGTTCCATATGAGCTTGTGAAAAATGTGCATGCTATTGTTGCTGGATGGAATATTTTAAGGATGTCAGTTAGACAAGGTTCTCTGATAGTGCTTGTTAGATTTTCTACAGACTACTCATTTTCTGCATGCTTGGTCTGTCAATTACTGATAGAGGTGTGTTGAAGTCTTCAACTCTCATCATGGATTTATGTATTTTCCCTTCAATTCTATCAGATTGCATATCATGTATTCTGACAGTGTTATGTGCATACATGTTTAGGATTACTATGTCTTAGAGATTAAAATTTTGTTTTTTTTAGAACTGAATTCTTTATTATTATATTCCCTTCTTTAGTACTCCTGGTCATTTTATTTTGTTGTAAAGTCTTCTTTTTCTAATATTGATGCATTGTCTAAGTTTTTTTTCAACTAGTGGTAGCATATTTTATCATTCTTCATCCCTTCTTTTTTAACCTATTTCAGTATTCATATTTATATTTGATTTCAAATAGAAAATAAATGATTGGGATTGTTTTACTTTTTCAGGCTGACAGTTTTACTCTTTCAGTTTCAGTATTCAGACCATTAACATTTTAAATACCACTTGGTAGAATGAGATTTTATCTATCATGTTTGTAACTGTTTTCTATTACATTACATTTGTTCTTAGATTTTTTACACTTTGTCTGCCTTTTCTGGTGTGATCACTAGTATGCTTTCTGTCATGGATTTAGATTGCAATGAAAGTTTGTATATGATACCTGGAGCAGGATGGCCTCATCATTTGGTAAATCGTTATTTAAATCTTTTAAGAAACTACCACATTGTTTAAAAAAATTATTATAGCATTCTACACTGTTACCCAATATGTACGAGAATCCCAGTGTTCCACATCCTCACCAACAGTTGATATGACTTGTCTTTTCAATGTTAGCCACTCCACTAGGTGGGTAGTGAGATCTTATCATGATTTTGATTGGCATTTCTTTTATGACTGATGATGTTAAGCATGTAATTGTTATGATTTTCCATCTGTTCATTCTTTTGGGAGAGTGTTACCATATTTGAACATTTTAATCAGGTTGTTTGATTTCTGATTGAACTTTGAGAGTTCTTTATATTTTCTTATATAGTCATATAATATCCTTAGTAGGTATGTGACTTAAAATATTTTCTCCCATTTGGTGATTTATCTTTTTATTTTATAGACAGTGTCTTCAAAGGTGCAGAACTTTTGAATTTTGGTGAAGAACAATTTATCATTTTTTCACTAATGGGTTGTGCTTTTTCATTGAAAGTAAGAAATTATTGACTAACCTGTTATGGACTGAGAGTTTATATCTGCTCAAATTAATATGTTGCAGTCCTAACCCCCTAATGTCAATGTATTTGGAAAGGAGGCCTCAAAAGAGATGACAAGTATCTACAACTCAATAAGAGCACTTTCACTAGAAGCGAATTCTACCTAACCTTGATTTGGAACTTCTAGTCTCCATAACTTCTTTAGTGAGAAATTAAATGTGTGTTGTTCCAGCCACCCAGCCTATGGAATGTTGTTATGGCTTTCTGGTCTAAGACATAACACAAGACAAAAGTTTTTTCCTAGGAAAATATTAATTTTTAAGCACTTCATTCTTATTATTTTATTTGTTCATCCTGGTTGTTTCTCTTCGGGCCTGAACCTTAAACCCAGGGGTATGTGACCTGTGCTCCTTTGGAGGCTACTGTCCCAACCACTGCTCCAGTAAGGGTCACTAAAAAAATTAATTTTGATTTTTCGGTGTATGGTTCATTTTGAGTTACATTTTTGTATGCTGCAAGGTGTGTCTGATAGTTGGTTTCATATGCCAACTTGGCTAGGTTATGGTGATTAATTATTTGGTCAAACACTAGTTTAGATGTCACTGTGAAAGTATTTTGTATGTGTCAATAACATTGCCAATCACTTGACTTTAACTAAAGCACATTAGCCTCCATAAGGAGGGTGGGTCTTATCCAGTTAGGTGAAGGCATTAAAAGCAAAAGCTGAGTTTACCCAGAGAAAGAGCTCTCCCCCAAGACTCTCACATAGAAATACTGGCCTGTCTATAGATTTTTGAATTTGTCAGACCCCACAGTCATGTGAGTCAATTCCTTAGCATCACTATCTATGTATCTATCTAATCTCGCTCCTCGCTTTATACATGCACATATATAATATTTATTATATTTATATCTTATATTATGTAATCTATGTATTTTAACTTTTAGATTTATCCTTGTGTACTTCATTTTTTCTAATGCTAGTTTAAATGGTTCTTTTAACATTTCAATCTCTAATTGTTCATCGTCGGTATAAAAATACAATTCATTTGTGCATACTGACTCTGTCTTTTGACACTGTTGAAATCACTTTTTAGTCCTAGAAGCATTTTTAAGATTGAAAAAATTTTCTGCATACACTGTTGTGGGCTCTGTGAATAAAGAGAGATTTACTTCTCCTTTTCCAATCTGGAGGCCTTTCTTCCCCTGTGACAGTACGTACAATCCAAGCATAGCAATGAGCTCTGTGCTCACCAGTCTTGGATAAGATGTAGTTTCTTACATGGAAGAGTCAAGCACAACTTCTGGTATATTAGTGCCTGCCTCATTCACTGTTAAAAACCACCGACTGAGATGAGCACAGCTCAGCAGACTTGAAACAAGACTAGATACCCAGTGCAGCAAGGCAGTCTGAAGGCAGAGTTCAACCTGGAAACCCAAAACTGAGGAGGGCTATAGGGATGCCAGGAAAACGATGTAGGGTGGGGTCTTTTCCTGGTAGTAGCCAAGAAGTAAATTGTTTTCAAGGTTTGTAAGAGAAATGATTAGTGGAAAGTGAATTATTCCCATCTCCATAGGAAAATACATCCTCATGACCTCGGAGGAATTTGGGAAAGACATTTGAAGAAGAGTTGCTAGTGAAGGGTGGGAGAGAGCAGAAGGGAGTGCAAACAAGGGTGTCCTCTGGGAGAGGCTTAGAGTCAACACCCTCTCCCTGCCATGTGACCCACCAGAACTGAACATGGGGTGGTGAGGAGGGTGGCGGGTCAGTTTGAGACTGCTCTTGAGGGGTGCTAGAGAATGCCCTCTTTCTCTAATCAAAGTACCTTGGTCAGCTCCCCTCTACCCCACTGAGGTGTCAGGATGGTACACTGTGATGTGGAAGCCTCACCCCAAGGCTACCTTTGTCTGGAGGAGAGCCTTACTGGCCAGCCTGAGCCTAACGGTGTGGTCCCTCGTGGTCCTGTTGAACATTCATCTGTTTGGCATTTCTATGGGTTCATTTCAAGGACATTCTATAAATGGAATGGCACAGTATCCACATTTCTAGGATTTTTTTTTTACCACTCAGCCTGATTCTCTGCAGATTCAACCAAATCATCACTGCATGCATCAAAAGTTTCTGTATTTTCATTGCTGAGTGGTATTCTGCAGTATATGTGTACCACAGTGCTTTGTCCATGACCTTATTGAGGAACATCTGGATTGTTCTGGGCTTTGGTTATTATGAATAAAATGTTCTGAATGTTCATGTACAGGCTCTGTGTGAAAATAAGCTTTCACTTCTCTGGACTATTGTCTGAGAATGAATGTGCCATACTGTAGTTTCACATTCAGTTTGATAAGACACTGCTCTGCTGAGCAACTGGACTACTGTGAGTTTCTCCACATCCTCACCAGCATTTGTCACTGTAATTTTATTGTAACCAGACTGATAAGTGTATAATGATATCTCTCTGGGGTTTTGATGTACATTTCTCTAAGAACAAAAAGTATGAGCACCTTTTTATTTGCTTATTTGCCATCTATACATCTTCTCTGGTAAAATGTTGTTCATGACTTTTGTCCATTCTCTGATTATATTGTTTGGGATTTTTTTTCACTGTTGAGTTTTCAGAGTTTGTTATACATTCAAGATCCTAGTACATTGTTGACTATCCAGTTTGCAGTATTTCCTCTCGGTCTGGTCTGTATCTTGTGTTTACAACCACTTAAAGGATCTTTTGTAAAGCAAAAGTTTTTAATTTTTTAGTTTAACTTTTTCTTACTTTTCCTTTTTATGCCCCATGCTTTTATTGCCAACTGTAACAACTCTGCCCATATCTATATCTTGAAGATTTTCTTATTTTTCCCTAATTATTTTATAGGTTTGCTTTACAAAGAAGTCAGTTATTCTTTTTATGTTAATTTTTGTATATGGTATAATTTGGATCAACTATTTTGATTTTCACTTACAAATATCCAGTTGCTTAGTCCCATTTGGTAAATACACTAGCCTCCCTCCACAGAATTGCTTATTTTGTATCTTTCTCAAGTCAGTGGGCATATTTATTTGGGTTCTGTCCATTGATCTTCATGGCTATCTGGTCTTGATGACTCTAGCTATCTACATTTTGAAAAAAAGTTTGATTTCTTTTCCAAAAATGTTTTAGGCATTCTACTTCCTTTATCTTTCTATATAAATTTTGTAATAAATTCATCTATACTCACAATAATTCTTGTTATGAATTTCATAAGAATTGTATGATGCCTATGTATACATTTAATAACTGTAGGGTCAGTGAGATCATCTGTTTGTCTTTGTGTGAATTTTGATCATTTGTATCTTTGCATGGGTTCACTATTTAATCAAAGTTATTGAATGCATATAAGCCATTGAGTTGTTGGTAGTATTTTGTTATTATCAACTTAATGCCATGGGATCACTCATAATGTCCCCTCTTTCATTCCTGATATCGGTAATTTATGTCTTTTTTCTCTTTTTATCTTGGTTATGTAATTCGGTTAGAGTTTGATCAATTTTTTTATCTTTCAAACTTTTTTTGTTTCATTGATTTTCTTTATTCCTTTCTGTTTTAAATAAATATATTTCTTCAGTTTTTACTTTTTCATCTCTTTAACTTAGTTTAAATTCAATTTGTTCTATCTTTATTTTTTTGACAATTAAGTATTTGATTTTCTTTCTTCTTTTCTAACATAAGCATTTAAACTATGCTATAAATTTCCCTCAAGGACACACTTTAGCTGAATCCCACACATTTTGCATGTGCATTTTAATTTGCTTTCAGCATAATGCATTTTAAATTTCTCTTGAGACTCCCTCTTAGATCCATGAGTTGCATAGATGCATATTTCAAAATATCCAGTATTTGGGCATCTTCCTGTTATCTTTTTGTTTTTGGCTTTGAGTTTAATAACCCTATGGCCAAAGAACATGCATTCTGTTATTTCTGTCTTTTTCAATTTGCTGGGGTTCATTTTATGACCCTCTTGGTAAATATCCCATGCACACTTGAGGAAAAATATGCTATTGTTGGGCACAATGTTTGATAAATGTTAATTACATCAATCTTTACTGACTTTCTGCTTACTTTTTTCTCTAAAATAATGAGACACAATTCAAAGGGTTTTGACATCTGTGTATTCCCGTGAAAACACTGCCACAGTTAAGTAACAAAGACATGCATTATTCCTTGAAGTTTTTTTCCATGTCCCTTTGCAATGAAACCGTGCTCCCTGGGCTGGACCCAAGGTGTGCAGAAGTGTGCCTCTGCCCTCTGGGGAATGTGTCCCCTTCCACCGGAAGGTAGGTAGGCAACTGTTGTTACCTTGGAAGAATGTGAGAGCACTCTTGTTAGAGAGGCCAACTTGTCTGTCCCTCCTGTTCTTGTACACCACTACCCCTTCCCCAAGGCTGGCTCTGGTTTACTGGTCTCCCCGTACTAAGCCTTTCTCCTGACATTCACATGTTAGCCACATGGACTTGAGTCTGAAAGGGCTCATGAGACATCACTTCCTCACCCAAGGGTCCTGTGGAAACCACAAGGGACAGGCTGTTTGACATCTGGCAGACCCAGTCTTGGCACTGGAATTTGGGGTCCAAACTCTTTGCTGTCTGGTACTCTGTGTTCACTGCCATGTGATGTGCCACTCCACAGCTCTGGGTACACTGCATGGCAAGGAGATCATCGACAGATGACAGTCCAATAGCTCATTTCATCCCCATTTAATGTCCTTGATCAGAAACTGAGGCCTAAATAGGTTTTAAGAGACAAAGTCTAGCATTGTATGGTCAGGCAATCCTTTCACTTCCATCGTTCATTTGCTCTTTATTCGAACCTGGAGATTAGCAGAGAGGGGCTCTATATTTTCAATTTTGCAGGCCAGAAACATGGACTTCAAGTTGACTAAGTATCTTACGAAAGCTAAGTGGCTTTTAGTTTCCCAGACCTGTGCTCTTTCTTCTTCCCTGTGGGACCTTTTTGACACTGGGCCAGCCAGAGCCTGAATCCTGAGTAGCTGCAAGTCCCCCTCCTTCCTTTAAGAAGAGGATTCTATAACAGTGGAGCTATAGACATAACCTAGAGTCTGTCAACAGATGAATGGATGAAGATGTGCCCCAGTACGCACATACTGATATTTTCAATAAACTGGGTGGATCTTGAGGGCATGTGCTAAGTGAGATAAGTCAGACAGAGGAGAACAGGTACTGTATGATATTTGTTATATGTCAAATCTGAAAAATAACAAAAAACAGGTAGTGAAATGATGGTTCCCAGCATCTGGGGTGGGAGAAAGGGAGAGATGTTGCTTCAGGGTACATACTAGCAGTTAGCAAATCAGTAACTTATGGTGGCTATTAGAGCTCACACAGCACAGTCAGCAATACTGTAGCATGGACATTACAACTCAGGAAGAGACCAGATCTTAATTCTTCCCAGCACTAGAAGACATGGTAATTGTGTGACTCAGTAGAGGTGTTGGCTAACACTATGATGGTCATCATATTGCAATAGACCTTCATCTACCCACTAGACTCTACACCTTAAATATACATGATGTTATATTTTCATTGTATGTCAATGATGAAATAAAATAATCATTTTTAAAGCTACTGTACATATCGAGGAACAACTGGTTGCCAAGCCAGGATGCTGGTAGAACTCTCTGGGGCCTGTGAGGTCCTTGTTATTTGGAGGAAGAATCTGAGGACCAGAGACAGCACGGACTTGCAAAGGGTCACCAGGAAGTCCATCTGGGATCTAGATGAATTGCTAATGCCTGCCAGTCCTAGTATTTCCTAGAGCACCACTATTCCTTACAGCTCCAACTGCCCAGGTGTGCCTCAGAGAGGGTGCCACCCTCCATCTGGTTCCCACCCCGCAGGCCCAATGTCAGTTGTCACTGCAGTTCAGCAACCAGGCAGAGACTCATGACCACCCACAGGTGCCAGATGACCGAAAGGAGAGGCCCTGGGAGGCCCAGGGAGGCCCAGGAGCAGCTTTTGTCCACTAGTAGGAAGCCCCTCCACCATAGGCTTGGAGGCTGGGCCCTTCCTTGGGATGCTTCTGTAGGCTCCGTCAATCTTAACAACTTTGAGAGGTCCAGCTTGTTACCCTCAGAGGTAGAGGCTCGGAAAAGTGAAGTGGCTTGCTGGAAATCACACAGCCACTGAGGGACCAAGTCAGGATTGGAGCCCACTGCACAGGAATCTCCCATACTAGCTGACCTGGAGTCTCCCAGCAAATTTGAGACAGCTCTGGTATAATGGATATCTGGATGCCTGAGTTCCAGTTCCGGCTTAAGTCCTCCTAGCTATGCAGCCTCAGCAGAGCCATTTCATCTTTCCGAGTCTCAGTTTCTCTAACTGCATGGTGTGGACCATGTTGCCGATCCTTTCAACCTTCCGTCAGTCAACAAATGTTTACTGGGCATCAATAGTGTGCATGATTCTGTTAGGCACTATGGGGGCAGACAGACAAAACCTATTAAAAGGTGGGCCTATTAGGATATATACAAAATGATTCGATTTTAGTTTCTGTCAGACTTACCAACTTACACAAAGAATATTCAGTAGGGAATCGTGGTGGAACTTGTCCAAGAGTTGCTTTAGTGAAGCTGGTAGTGGCTTGGAGTTGAACTCTAGTAGAATATCATATGTACAAGTACACAGCAATTGGGCCAGTGGTGAAGAGAGAGTATCATAATGTGATTCTCACATCATGTGGGATCCAGTCAGTTTGCTTCTTATCTTCAGAATCTCATAGCTCACCCTCCTGGCTCCCACTGATCCTGCCTTAAAACACACTTCTGTCCATTTTGCTCCTAATTGGCCTCTGACTCTATTCTCTTCTCTCTGTCCCCACTGTCTCAGTGTTGGCCCTGATGATAATCCATTTGTCCCCAAATCCATTCTCCTGTACCACTGAATTTTTCAGGCTGAATTTCCTAGACTGTGTGCCTCTTGGACAGAGATTGGAGAGTGAGAGGAAGTCAGAAGGTGGGTGAGAGAGAAGGATCCACTTTCTTTGCCTTGTGCTACATTTACCTCCTCTATGACTGAATCACCAACAGCCCCTCCAGCAGCACACTTCCCACCAGATAGATGACTCTGCCCCAGGACTCTGGAGCCCCTGCTGTGACTTATCTCTTATATTGGTTGACTCCTCTGTAATTCCATCTCCTATATAAGGGCCTCTACATTACATTTCTCCTCTTGTAAAAGAATTAGAGTGGCTTCTGTTTGCTTAGTTTGACTTTGACAGTCAGCCTTTATTACTTCTAGCCTAGCTTATCCTGATAACTTTTCAGTGAATCATCTTAATTCTAGTCTATTCCTCTCTAATTTGCTACCAGTACTGGGGCCAAAGTGATATGTCTTAGACTAACTTTGCCTAAAAGCTTCAAAAGTTTCCCATTAGCTGTCAGATGGAGTCCTTATCTTAATTTTCAGTCTGATGGTAGAATGGTTGGTAGAGAGGACTGCTGCTAGTGTTTGGTATAAGATGAGGACCAGGAAAGCAAGATAGAAATGTCCTTTAGCCGCTAGATCAGTTAACATTCATGCTCACAGACAGGAAAGCAAACTCTCAAAAACAGCCTTGGTGAGTAATAAAAGTTTCAAGATCCCCTGGTAAATATAGACCAACTGATTAGAAGCTCCTGATTCATCCACTTGCTACATTCTCAAGAGATGCCAGTTCCAACAACAGCTAACCAGAGTGTACCTGCAAAATAAGCTTAGGAGTGTCTTCTCTTTTTATACTTTTCCTTGTTAAAAAATGGAATTAGGACATTTTTCAAGAGCACTTGGAACACAATCAGATGTTTAAAAGGTTGGGCTATTAGGGATAAGGGCAGATGCAAATTGATTTTAAAAAATATAGAGCCAGGTGTAAATTATACATCTAATGCATGCCACAGATCTTGAACTTTCAGATAAGCTTGAGATTTCTTAGCAGGCAATACTGGGAGAAAAATTCTTCAATACTTGAGCCTCAGGGTTCACAAAACAAAAACCAATTAGTTGCTCATAGGAGACAATCTACTTCCAATTACAAAGGAATTGTTTCTGGAGGTCCTCAGAGGGAACAAGTTGGACCATGGTGTTCAAGGTCTTCAACCAAATCTCAGTGCTTTATGGGGACTTCTGTCAGTATTAAAGACATTTTCCCTAAGTCCATGACCCAAGTGCTTATGTGGGGGGTAGGCATCCGGGAGCTATTCTTTTTTTAGTTATTCTTTGGCCATAGCTCCTAAGCTGAATTGCCATACTCATTAAAATGTGATGATATGAACTCTTTTGGCTTTGCATTTGCCTCTTTCTTCTTAATATGCCAAGTCTGTGTCATTTGGACATTAGTGAATCATCTGGCAACATCTTAAGGATAATTTACAAGGTTCTGATAATTCAGTGAAGAAGAAAGACCTCACTTCTGCCATCATGAAGTTGAATATCTACTGTAGAGAGACAAGATAAAATCAATTAATAAAAATTTTAGTTACTTATGATTTATTATAAAATATAAAGCAGAGGGATGGGATAATGTTTGGAGGTGCTAGGAAGACTGCTACTTAATTATGTATAAGATGCCCAGGATAGACTTTTCTCAGAAATTTACATTTGACTTCAGACTTGAATGGTGAAAATGAACTGGTCATACAAACTTTGGGGGGAAGTGATTAGAGGGGGTCAGTAGGGGCAAAGATCTTGAGGTTGAAAGCAGCTTATTTAAAGAACACAAAGAAAGTCAATGTATTTGGATGGAGCAAGCTGGGAGGAGAATGGTAAGAGTTGTGGTTGGGAAGGCAGCGGTGGGCAGATTGTGTACATCGTAGTAAAGAATGTGGGTTTATAGTGTGTGATGGGGAGTCACTGAAAGATTTCAATAAGGAAGTGGAATGACGTGATCATGTTTTTGAAAGGTCACCCTGCTGTGTGGAAAGTAGATGAAAAGAGGGAACTGGTAGAACCAGGAAGACAGTGATATAGGATGTTGCTGTTGCATAGGCAAGGGAACATGGTGGCTGGGAGAAGAAGGGAGGTGGTGATGAAAAGTTAGATATGTGGCACGAGTGACAGAAAGGAATCAAGGATAATGTTCAGACATTTGGCTTGAACAAGTAGTTCACAGAGACGGAGACTTTAAGAACAGTAGGTTTAGGTAGAGTTGAATGGCATGTTCTGTTTTGGACAATATAACAAATACTTTTGACTGCAAGTGACATGAGGGCCAAATCAAAATTGCTTCAACAGAAAAGGAACTTCAATGGCTCATGAAACTCAAAAAAGTCCACAGCAGCAAGGTTCCAGACTTGACATGTGACAGCCCCGGCTCAACTGTCCTTAGTCTCACCACTCTTTAGGCATCCGTGTGCATTGTCTCCTGGTGGCTGAGTTACTGCAGTTTTTGTAGACCTCATGTCACACATCACATCTGTGCAGTAAGAAAGAACAAATATAATTCTCAGGCAGGAAAAATTTCTGAAATCTACTCTGATTGGATTGGCCTGGGCCATACACCAGAAGCAATCACTGTAGCCTAGAGACAAGAATGTGCCAACTGACTTAAGTTAGGTTATGCATTCCTCACTTACATCTGGGACTCCAAGAGACTCCTTGGTTGCAGAGGTGTCCAGGAAAGTTCTGGCTGTTTAGACCTTGTGGGAAGACTGTCACAACGTGTCAAGAACTTGTAAGACAATAGAGAGGACTTCCCGGGATCATATATCTGATGCAAATGTCACTCCACAGCTGATGTCTCTGATGGTTCAAATATCACTCTACAGCTGATTTTTCTGCTGGATCACAGAAACGTGGTGTCTGTTATTATAGTGCTGGGATGAGGCTAAAATGGGAAGAGGCTGTGAAATATTTGGATAGAGGGAGGAAACTTTGCCTTTATTATATAAGGTATTACAGAACATCTGTTTTTGCAGAGAAATTGTTAACACCTGCCGCTCAACTCCCATGACATTCAGCCAGACAATGTGAAATCAATAACATGGCATACAAATCTGTGAGTCAAAGATGTATTTGTCTACTTTTCAGTTACCTACAGTTCCCAAAGTGGCATTGGTGCTAAAATGCAAATCCTAGGATGAGTGCTCCATACCACTTGTGTAACTGTTTATAATAGTCAAGGGGCAAAATAATGAGGACCTGAACTAAGGTAGCAGCATTAAGGGTGAGAAGTTTCAGAGAGACTTGAGCAACGCTAATCAAAGGAAAATTGGCAGATGTGATGATGAGTTGAATAACTCGGATTCAGGGCATTGGTGATTGTGAAGATGATATAACCATTCACTGAAATAGGAAACACAGGGATGGAGTTGGTTTGCTGGTGGTAGACTGAGTGGGAAACAAGTTCATTTTGGACTTACTGCATCTGAGGTACTGTGTGTTGTCATTCAGAGCTGTCATAGTGTGTTATATGAATTGGGAACTCAGGGGAGACATGAGCTGTGTATGTAGGTCTGAGTGGGGCTGGGGAGTTCTTGGTTTAAAGGTGGTACTTGAAACCATTGTAATGAAGGTGACTGGCCAGGGAGAGAGTCATGGGCTTAGAGAAGAAACTCTGGGGTGTCTAACATTTGATGGAGAAGTAAAGAAAAGGCAACCCCAGAAAGAATGAGAAAGGTTATCATGTTTCTAAGGAGTACAGTGTTTCAAGAAAAGTGAGGTCAACAGTATTCAATGCTTATACTAATGGGTTGGGTAAAAAGAGGCTGGAGACTTTAAGAACACAGAGTCTACGATGACCTTGACAAGAGCAGTCTCTGTGGAGTGGTAGTTGGAGACCAGAGGAGAGTAGACTGATAAGTGAGACGTGGGTAACAGTTGGCACTTGTATCTCTTTCCAAGAGTTTGGAGACGGAGGGGTAAAGGAAAGTTACAATGGTGTCTGGGCCATAAAGAACCAAGAGAGGTTTTCTTTATTTAGATTGTTTCAACTTGAATATGTTTTCAGTTTTGAATAAGGAGCTATTAGAAAAAAAGAGCTTGAAGGAGCATAAAACAGGGAAAGAGTGATGAGGTGATAGTACAGGTAAGATTAAGGACTGGGGAGTGTTCATATGAGAGAAGTGCTTGCCTTTGAACAGAAGGAAATAAATCTCTGAGGCTGGAGGTGAAGTGGTCAAAGAATAAAAGACTGTCATAAATTGGTAAGGTCAGGCAAGAAGTTAATCTCCAAAATATAAAGAGCTCATACACCTGAAGAGCAACGACAGCAATAAAAGCACACAAACCATTCAAACGGCAGAAAAGCTGAATAGAAACCTCTCCAGAGAAGACACACAGATTCCCAAGAGACACATGAAAACATGCTCTATGGCACTCACCATCAGACAAATGCAAATAAAACCCACAGTGGGACTCTACCTCACACCAGTGAGAGTGACCTGTGTGACTAAGACTAGAAACAACTCATGTTGAAGGGGGTGTAGAGGAGCAAAACCCTCCTTCTCTGTGGGTAGGAATGTGAATTGGTGCAACCTCTCTGGAAAACAAAGCTGGGTCTACCATTTGACTCAGCAATTCCGCACCTGGGCATGTGTTCAAAGGGCACAAAATCTCTAACCAGAAAGAATACTTGCACCCCAATGTTCATAGAAGCTCAGTTCACAACAGCCAAGACATGGAAACAACCTAAATGCCCATCGATACATGGTGCATAAAGAAGCTGTGATCAATAGAATTTTATGTAGCTATTTAAAAAAATATGAGCTGGTGCCTTTTTCAACAATCTGAATGAAAGCTGAGGTGATTATACTAAGTGAAATAAGCCTGAAATAAAAATGAGATTGATATGTGAAATACAAACCAACCAACAAAACAAAGCAAAACTTATAGGATGCAGGATTGTTGTTATCAGAGGAGAGGAGGGGAGAAAACCAGGGGCTGAAGGGGCAAAAATAGTGGTGGTGGTCACTAGAACTATGATGCTGAGTGAGGTATCACGTGCACTTAGACTGCGGTGCAAACATATTATACTGAAAAACATAGAGAAATGTAAACAAAAGAAACACTTAAATTCAAATAAATAAATACATTAATAAGAGGGAAGACTCAGTAAGGAAGGTTAACAGAGAAAAATTTTTGATGGTCTCAATTTTGTCAGGGAAGAAAGAGCAAGACATTTTTCTGCAGACAAGAAGGATGTTAATTGGTTAGGAAACTTAAGGCTGGCAGAAAAGTTTTAGAGCAGTGACTGTAAATGACTATATTTGAAGCATTTTCCCATTTCTTAGCAAACAGGCAGACCTTATGAGCTTGTGTCTCGCTCACAACCTGTCTAGCTTTATGCTTGGATGAAAAATGGGGGTGTCACTCACTCCAGCTGTGGAAAAAGGCTACTTGGCAGCGATGACTGGTTAACTGAGGCAGAACCGATTTAGAATGAGGTTAGTCCTATCTGTGTGACTTTTATTCCCGGCTGTACTCTGCTGAGTGTGCAAGCAATGAATTTGGGTCTGTCCAAGGTTGGGTTTGTTGGGTAGATGCAGGGGAGAGAGATGAGTGTAAAGGAGTGAAGAGTACTGGGTACGGAGTTGTTCGACTGACCCACCGATTATGGGGTCCAGATGTGGTTGAAGGAATAAAGAGAATGGCAGAGCAGTTTCCTAACCTGGGTGTAAAGGTCTGTCCCCAGGAGCCAAGTGCTTGTCTGAGGTCAAGGAGAAGGTAGAATGGAGTGAAGGTGTGAGCCAGTTCAAAGGACTGGGGATGTGGTCTGAGGGACCAAATCAGCGTGGGTTTCAGCATCAGAGATCCTGGTTGATGCACCATGTGTCTCTGCCTGTTGGGTTGGCCGATGGTTCCTTGGGAGTATGTAAGCGCCTTGGAAAGTCCCAACTCCTTTTTGGGATGGAATTTGGAAACCAGGAGAATGAGTTAGAAATAATATTTTCAAATGAAAATGTCATCACAGATGACTAATTAGGAAGAAGATGTTTTGTCCCCTGGACCAGCTGAACCAGCTGAGCAAGTGTGTGATTTGGAGCAGAGTGAACTTTTCTCTCCTTAGAAAGAGATGGGACCACTAGGGTTTTTTAATGTGCCATGACATTAATGGGGCTAAAATTGACTTTGTCATCAAAAAGGTCAATAATAAAAAGGAAACTGGGCAAAATAACAGAAATCTGGTGGTTCAGTGGGAATGATTTGTACTCTAAATGACTTGGACCGAACAAGGCACTGAGACCTCTCACTTGGTGATTTGGCAGGTTGACTTGGTCGTTGACCCGCATTGTCGAGGAGGCAGCTTTAAGGTTGTCCAACTGCACACTGGCTCTTCTATCCTCTGCTGGACCCTGCAAGGGCCAGCATGTTGGGAAAGAGTCTGCAGTCACTGGGGATCACTTGAATCTTTTCTGACCTTCATCTTGTTCCTGGACAAATGGAAACTCATTAAAGTTCTCTTTTTACTCTCCTTCTATGAATGCTCACAGTGTTTCTCAAACTTAAATCATCAAAACACCTAGACATCTTGTCAATGCAGATTTGTGTTCAATTGGTCTGGGGTGAGACCGAAGATGCTCCCAGTTGTGCTGGTGCTGCTGGTCTGGAAGCCGTACTTTGAGTAGCAGGGTTTTCAGTCAGGGTATCTCCAAGAGCGCATGCGCTTAGCCACCCCCACCCCTTTCAGTGAGCTCCCAGACACCATCCCTGTAGCAGGCATTGGGTGGGGCGGGAGGCAAGAATAACACAAAAGGATACAGAAAGGAGTAAGAGAGATAGAGTCAGAGGATGGGAACTAAATCTGTCAGGATTTTCAGGAAGGATTCACAAAAGAGGTGACAGTAAGTTAAGTCTTGAATATTGAGTTGGCAGGTACCAGGTGTATAGACACAGAGACGTCCCTAGCAAAGGGAAAGGGATGGGCAGGACATGGGACTGCACAGTGTGACCAGAGTCCCAGGGGAACAAATCAGTTGTGAGTGGTTAGCACATGTCTTTGCACATCTATACTTTTCAACTGGACCAAAGCTCTGCTAGATAGCTCCAAATAACAGTCACCTCTTGTCGATGCCATCTCCACAGATCTTCATGTGTCATGAACTGGACTAGACCTAGCCTTGGGTAACAGGGGTGACAGAGAAGAAGAGACTTCACAGGGGCAGAGCATTTCAAGAGCTACCTTTTGTATCAAAGTAATGTGTTGATTACAAATGAGTCTTATTTGTGCATCAGAACAAGCCTCTGGGCTCCAGGCTCCTACTTGGGATCTGATTTCCTGCATGAATCCATGAACTTAATGTAACTGAAACAAATGGGCTGCTTTTCTTTAAAAAGTATGTAATGAGGTCTTTAGCCAATTTATATGACATCCATTCCCAACATGCCATGCCTCAGCACAACCAGCTTCCATCTGTCTACACACATGAAAAGGCCCCAAGCACCCTATCCTGGGGTTCTGGTTTTAGCAGGATAAGGACAGCATGGAGAGAAATGGAGAGAGTAGAGTGGGGAAGAAAGAGGGAGGGAGGAAGGGAGGAAGGAAGGAAGGAAGGAGGGAAGGAGGGAAGGAGGGAAGGAAGGAAGGAAGGACACCAAGGAGGGAAGGAAGTAGGAAGCAGGGAAGAAAGGAAGTGAAGGTTAAAGGAGGGAGGGAGGGAGGAAGGAAGGGAAGGAGTAAAAGAGACAAAAAAAGACATTTAAAAAACTGTACCTAGGTAACTATCAGCATGAACAAAACCACAATTGTGTTGAACATTCCTACACTCAATTTGTGGTTTCTATAGTAGCTAAAACATTATTTTTAATTGCATATGGAGAGGTGGCATAATAGTTTTCTCACTTAGGGCCTTTTAAGCCCATAATCAGGCTCTGTTCTAGTGCATTCCACCACCTGGAGTGTGAGTATACAAAGTGCAGCTGTGATGTTGAGTTGGTCCAAAGACAACAGTGAATAGCTCTGAGTATTTGTCCAGGGACTTTCCATTTTGCCCACACAATTAAACTGCCCACCAGCATATATGAGTCTGCCTTCATTTACAAATGCATTCTGTTGGGTTTAGCTGCATTTGGTAAACAGCTTTTCTTCTCCTGGCTGCGTGGGGTTAAATAAGTAGCTTGATTAACTCCCCCATTATTAACTAGTTTCTTTGGGAATAATGGAGCTAGGTCACACCGACACAAGTGAGCAGGTATGTCATGAGCTGCCCTTCCAATCTCCCACCTAAACGACTGTGAGGGCATTGAGAAGCACCCTGTGGGCTTCTTATTGGGCCTGAGTGATTCATGCACAGCGGTCTGTGGACTTTGCTTACTAATCCTTGAGCTTCTTGGAAAGGAGGAAGGAGGAGAGAGGGGAGGAAAAGCAGGGAAAGGGGGAGAGAAGGGATCTCTTTGGAGTTTGACTAAAAACTTTACTGTCCAGCCTCTGAGACCGGGGAGAAAAAGCTCCTCTCTTTCACTAGAACACGAGCATGGGAAGTTATTGTGGTGGAGTTCTGATCTGTAGTCCTCCCCTCAGTGAAGTGGCTGTGTTCATCGCTGTCCTCCATGAGGAAATAGTCACATCTTCATTCATTTAACAAAGATGGCTTGACTACTTACTCGAGCTCGGGTTTTGTGGAGGAACACGGAATATATTCGTGAGATCAGATGTCCCCTGCCTCCCTAGACTCTACAGCACCCTTAAATAAGCCAATAAACCAGTGAGGGAGTGGGAGAAGGTCTCCCTAGGAGGCAGTGTCTGAGTTGAGATCTTAGTGGTAAAGAAAAAGCCAGCCTGTGGCGATCTGGGCAATAGACACCCAGCAGAGAGAACAGCATGAACAAGACTGGGGAAAAGCCTAGTTTCTTAGAAGACTTGAAAGAAGGCCTGCAGCCTTCATCAGTGTGATACGTGACGACAGATGACACAGAGGATGATACAGTATGACAGATGGGACTGTAGAAGCCGGCAGGCTTCTTCAAGACCAAGGAAAAGTATGTAGAGTTTATTTGAAAAATCATTGGAGTTGCTGAGCAAGTTTCAAAGATCCCTCTGCTATGGGGAGAAAGGCTTGGAAGGGCTAGGAGTGGGTGTGGTCCCAACACAAGCTGTGATTGGTCACTGGAGTTCAGTGAGCCCCTGGGGTTATACCTCTATGAAACAATTGATTTTATTTAGATTATTTGTCATCCTGTTTCACTAATTTCCTGCCACCCTATTCATTACCCAGTTCTCCCTGTGAACCAAAGCATCTTTCTTGGCAGGTAAGAGAAATACAACATAATGGAATAGAAGAACAGAAGTAACTGAAGGAAGAGATGGATGGAGGGAGGGAAGGATGGGGTTAGGGAGGGATGCAAAGATGGGTAAATGGATGGATATGTGATATCTCGGGTCACCCTTCTATATCACCAATGCCCAGCAGAGATGTGCAGTACAAAGCAGTTGTGTCACTCAATAAATAATGACTGAATGCATGAAGGAATGAAATGATAAATCAGAGTCAGCTTATCCCCAGAATGAACAACTGTGAATCCTGCAGATTTAGTGATGAAGGCATTATAGACTTTGGTTAGAAAGAACATGGACATCTTTCATAAAGGAATGCTGAACAAGAATTTAGGAACATCTTTAGATTAGGTTGCATCCACTTGGAGAAAATAGGTCTACAGTTCCTTATAAGAAGAGATTCAGAATGTTTCAAAGTGATTTTATAAAGTTACCTCACATGGACACTGAACTTATACTTATTGTTGATACTATGACAAGCACAGCATTTGTGTTAGTAAGAAATAAATTCCCAATCTCCCAAACAATTCCATAGCCCCTGTCCCAAGCTTGCTTTATTTTAGTAAGTGACACCACCATCCACTTGGGTCCCCAAGTCAGAAACCTAGCAGTTAGTCAAGTCTCTATTGTCTCCCTCACTTCTGCTTGGAATAGATCTCTAAAACCAGGAATTCTACCTCTCAAACATTTCTCTGATTTACGCTCTTCTTGCCATGCCCACAAGCACCACCCCATTCCAGGCCACTAGTACTCTTCTGTCTACTTCTACAAATGCCTTACAATCTCTTGTTTCCTCTATGGTGCCTCTATAATCCACTCTCCACCTAGCAAAGTGATCTTTTTAAAGGATAAATCAAATCATTTCTCTTGCACACTTAAAGTCCTCCAATGGCTTCCTTTAATGCCTACTTCTCCAACTTCACCACACAGTTGCTTCCTCATGTGCACTCTGTTCTTTTACCACAGTGGAGTTCTTTTAGACTTTTTTTTTCTGGAATATGGTCCTTCATGTCTTTGGTGCATTCTGTCTAATAATCTGTCGCCTGTCCCCACTTTTACTGCTCAGAAGTATCGCTAGTCTTGAAAAAGACAGTTCAAAGGAGGGAGACATGTAGAAACTCTCAACCTGTCACTCCACTTGCAGTGAGCCATCCAACAGCAACTATTACTCTTCCTGGCCTGAATGTGGGTGAGGAGAGAAGAGAAGGAAGAGGATGGACAGAACATAAACTCCTCACATAAACTTCTCACCTCCTTCTCCTTTTCTTCCTGATTCTGCACCGGGACTGGAGATCAATCTGAACCCTAATAGTTACTTCTTGTCGATGTAATCTGTAGCTCTAAGGAAGGGGAGAGCACTGGTCAGGTGGATTTCTTCCTGATCAACCTTTTGAGTTAGGGCACTAGAGAACAGTGAACTGGCTGGAGACATCTGGAAAAATGCAAGTACAATCCTCATTCAATATGGTTTCAAGGGCCGTGCTAGGAAAGGAGCCATTCTCCAACATAGTTAGAGCAGTACACGCTCCTCAACTCCCACCAGTTGCCTTGGAAACACAATGATGCAAGGAATGACACAAACAGCTAATGGTTGCTGCTTATCCCTATTAAATGAAAGGCTTCACTCATCAGGGTTTTGAAAATTCTGGCACCTTTTATCTTTATTCTGCTGCCTTGAAATTCTGTACTTATGCCAAGAGCCAGCAGCAGCCCTGTGTCCATCCCTGGTGCAGAGACTTTTTCTGGTCTTGGATTTTGCTACTGTAATTGGCTATTAACTTTTGAAGACCCCGGGCTACTCTTTGCAGTGCACCAGGAGACAAATGACAGGCAAAGAGACCACAAAGTTTTCTCTGTTGGTCCCATCCGAAAGCAGATTGCATTCAGAACCTGAGGTATATACAGAAAAACCTTGTCTTCTTGCAAATATTGCTCACTGACTTGTGAGCATGTCCAGGATGGGTTAAGGAAGGATGGTCAGGTATCTCTTCTGTAGCTTCTACCTGTCCCCTCCAATCCCATCCCTGAGACCTAGAGGAGTGGCCCATGACCCATCCCACAGGTCAGGTGAGTTTACCCTCTCATTACACCCTCGGGATATACCCCAAAAGTATGAGTCCTCTTTTTTTGTCTCATCTGCAGCACCCTTCATCTGAGCAATTGTTCTTGCTTGATGCTTACCAGGGTTAGAACCTTGGAGCCTGGTAGCAACTAAACCTAGAAGTGAGGTTCTAAAAGCAAGAGAATAAAGCCTCAAGGCAGGAGTGGGTGGGAGCAGGAGGCAGGAGGCAGGACTGGGCTTTTGGTTGGTGGGATAGCAAGCATATTAAGTGAAGGCACACATCAATCCAAATGCTCGTCGACAGATGACAGATAAAGACTATGTGGCCTAGATCCTCATTGGAATTCTACTGAGCCACTAAAAAAAGATGAAATTGTGCCTTTATACCAACTGGATGGAACTTGAGGGGATGATGCTAAGCAAAATAGGTCAGAAAGAGAGAAAAATATCAGATAGTTTCACTTTTTTATGTGGAATATCAAGGAACAAAATTAAATAACTCATCAAACAGGAGAAAATTCTCTTAAATTCTGACTTAAAGAACTGTGGTCACTAGAGGGAGGGAGGCGGGAGGAGGGAGGAAGCCTAGAGAGGGGAGAGAGGTAAAATGTTGGGGGTGAGGGGTGCTAGAACTCTAGTGGTGGATGCAGTGTGATACAGACGTTGGCCGGGTATGATCTGTCCTCCTGAAAATCATATATTATTGTAGCTGAAGGAATCTGTAAGGAGATACCATTTATTGACCACCTCATACAGCTGCCCCACTTTCTTGCTCATTCACACTGATTGCTTGAAAACTTTCCATCTGAATCCTAACGCGTGCCTCCCCAGCCCTTAGCTGTGTGATTTGGGCCAAGTTACTCACCCGTCTTGGCCTCAACTTCTTCCTACGTAAGCTGAGGGGCACGATAGCACCCTACCGAATGGCCTTGTATGAATTGAATGAGCGAATGCACGTAAAGCACTCAGATACAGCCTGACTGAGTGTCCTGGGTGCCAAAGTATATTGTCTTTATGATTAAAATATAAGTTGAAGAGGATGCTTACCATGACTCACAACTCCATCTTCCCAGGTGTGTCTGACTGCTCAGCTTCTGAATCCTCTGCCCATTCTAGATGCTTCTTTTGTCCCCCAGCTACTGCAGCTACCCTTTTGCTTCCTCTATCCCCGTGGGCTTCCCCTCCAGCCAAAACCCGCAGACATCAAGGTGAATTCTAATATCAACTCAATCTTTCAGCCCCACCTCACAATAGTGCTACTTTTGTGCTAGGTAGAAAGCAAGAAACCATGTTAAAATACTTCAGAGATGACATCAATTTTTATTAAGATTAAAAAGGATTTCAGACCTAAAGCTCTTTTATATGTGGGTCTAGATTATATCACCCAAGCTATGAAATAATTGCCACCAACATACTTTCTAGATGACGTTTTAACCAGGTTATAGCCCTGCAAAAAACTTTCTGGATTATTCTCAGTTTCTGCAACTTCTGAGTTTGATCCCAGAAGGACTTGCTGCTAGCTATCTTCATGAAATGTCCACACTAAAATAGCCAATATCTTTTCATGTGTAATTTGCTATTTTACTTACTTTCTATTTCTTCCCAGAAAGTTATTTGTACCTTCTAGCATTTTCAGGTAGTCCGTGGTCATATCATATTCATGCTCCCTCATATTCAAATCCATGTGGAAATATAAACTTTTAATGCATAACAATTGGATACTATATCAGTCAGGATAGGAGAGGTTTTTGTTAATAGATTTACTTTTTTAAAATTATTGATATTTATTATTGCTTTTGTTCACAAGCCTACATTCATTTTTGAATAATGACATCGTCTCTCAATCTATATTACACACCACACCCTCCACCAGGGTTCCAGTGTCCCTTACCCCCATCTTCTCCCCCTCTTTCCTTCCCTCCCTCTCCCACCACCCTGGCAGCCATCATCTTGTGATATAATAGTTTTTGCTGGGGTTTATCTATTTGTTTCATTTCATTATATGCCACATACGAGTAAACCACCTGTATTTCTCTTTTTCTTTCTTACTTATTTCACAAAACATAATCCTTTCCAGTTCCATCCAGATTGTTGTGAAGGGCACCATTTCATTTTGTTTTTATTAGCTGCATACAATTCCACTGCATATCTAGACCACACCTTCTTTTTCCAGTCATCTGTTGATGGGCATTTAGGTTGTGCCCATGTCTTAGATATGGTGAATTGTGCTGCTATGAACATAGAGGTATAGATGATTTTCCTGACAGAAATTTCGTATCTTCTGGGTCTGTGTCCAGGACTGGGATTGCTGGGTGGAATGGTAGATCCATCTCTGTTTGTTTAAGGAATCCCCATGCTGTTTTACCAAGAGGTTGTACTAATTTACATTCCCACCAAACAGTGTAGAAGGGGTCTTTTCTCTCCACACCCCTCTAACACCTGCTATTACCAGGTTTTGGATCTAGGCCATTCTCACTGGTGTCACGTGGTATCTCATTGCAGTTTTTATTTGCATTTCTCTGACACTGAGTGATGAACATTTTTCAGGTGTCTGTAGCCATCTGCGTGTCTTCTTTAGATAGGTATCTATTCAGTTCTTCTGCCCATTTTTGAGCAGGTCATTTGTTTTTGTATTGTTGAGATGTATGAGCTCTTTGAAACTAGATTACTCATTATCACCAAACACAAACGTTAGCTAAAAATGGATCAAAGACCCAAAGATAAGCACCAACACCATAAAGTTCCTAGAAGACAATGTAGGAAAAATACTCCATGGCCCAACCTCAAAGAGATCTTTGAGGAAGGAGCAGTTATGGCAAAAAATAAGGCCAAAGTAAAACTAAAAAAGAGGGACAACATCAAACTGAAGAGCTTCTGCACAGCGAAAGAATCCAGCATGGAAACAAAAGGCAGCCCATGGAGTTGAGAAGATATTCATGCAACATTACATCAAACAGATTTACTTCTTAATCACACCGCACATTTGTGGCTGCAAGGCTGGGTCCCTGCTGCCTGTCTTTGTGTAAAATATGGGCTGCTTATTAGCTGCCCACATGGATGCTGCTGGGCACCATGGCAGGGGACACAGGGCTCAGAGCACTGCCCACTGGGTGTTCAGAGCTCGTGCTGGAGGTGACATGGGCAACTTTCACTCAAAACTCAGTGGTGAGAACCACTCATGTAGCCACACTGAATGGTGACACGAAGGGGCCAAGTAATGCAAACTCTCGAGTCCTGAGTACAGAGTGAAGACAGCTGGGCTGGCACCGCTGAGAAGCCCCGATGCCTCCTGCATCTCCGGCACTGGCAAGGGGCGTGGGGGCATGAACAGGACAGAGCGGCACCTGTTCACAGAATGTGTGTGTATGTGTGTGTGTGTGTGTGTGTGTGTGTGTGTGTGTGTGTGTGTGTATGACTGTGCATGTGCATTGAGGGGTGATTGATGTAGGAAAGTGACTGGAAATGGGAAGAGAGTTCTGGAGGGATGAAGGGGTGTTCTGGGGTAGAGAAACTGGAGCAGAGGCACTCACCTGCCCTGCATGAGGAGCAGGCACTCCTGCCACCAAGCCTGGGGAATTGACATCGGCCTTGAGCCTGGGAGAAGACGCTGGCTTGGCTAAGTGTGCTGTCACCCTGCACCTGCTACGCTGGCTCCTGGTTGGAGGGTAACGCTGAGATTTGATTTGTGCCTCTTCATGGAAGTGTTCATTGGAACCACTTCGCATCACTCCTACCAGCCGGCTGTGACTTTGGGAGTGACCTGCCCTGGGCCCTGGCACACCTCCCAGGAGAAGGTGAAGTGGGGACTGAGACTCAAAACAATGGTGCTCACCACTGCAGAATGTGGGACATGTCAGTGACCTCTGAAACCTCCGTGTTTTCATGGCATGGGTACACTGACGAATCCCTTGCCACAGTTGCTGTCCTCATGAGGAGCTTTGTAGTGTTTGTACAGATAAGTAACTATCACAGTGGAAATGCCTGCAGGCACCTATGTTAGCAGCTCTTGGCTGAGGAGGCTGCACCCAAAGAGACATCTGAAAAGGGTGTTACGTTGTCAATGTATGAGAAGACACAGCGGGAATCTGGGAGCTAATCGTCACGCGACAGACTCTTCCCACCTGGAATGCCGAGGGCACCCTCTGTGGGTAGATCGTAGAATGCATTTGCCAGCACTGTGTCATCCCTCCCTGGCCAGCTCGCGATGCCCTCCACAGCTTCCATGAAGCGGTCTGCCTGCAATTCCCACGTGTCCACCCAGCAGCTCTTGGTGACCTGACTTGATGATGGCATTAGTCAGGAGAAGATAACAGTTTCCAGGTCTCAATGCTTTCTACCTACCTGCCCATCTAGTTATTGAGCTATCCATGACTATCATCCAGTTAGTTACCTTCTTCATCTATCTATTATCTATCTAGTTATATCTCTACATCTGTCTATCCATCTGCCATCTATTTATCTTCCTGCCTACCTATCTAGGTACCCATCCATCTACTTATCTCTCCATCTGTCTATCTATTCATCTGTCTAACCATCTAATTACAATGATTTTTCCCCTCCAAGCTCGTGGATCTGCTCAGGGTGCAGAAAGGCCTTCACTATGATCCTGACACTGTGGACCAGGCAGCAGAGTGACCAGCTGACGTGGTCAAGGCTGCAAGCTGGCTTCTGCCCCGCTGTGCTTTGCTGAGGGACCCTGGTGACGCTCCTGCCCCCCGAAGAGCTATGCTTCCTTCCTGGCCTGGTTGGGCAGCTGAGCGAATTCTGTCCTAGCAGAACAGTGCCCCGTGCCACGTCTGCACTGCTGCGGGCTCTCACTGTCCTGCTTCTTCTCTCCCAGCCTCTGCATATTCGGGGTCAGGCTACCACAGCTGGGCCAAGCTAAGTGCGCCTAAGGTCTGGGTACTTATGGGACAGAGGTGACCCCCAAAACTAAGCAACGCAGAGCACCTGCTTTTCTGCAGATGCCTCTTTCCAGAGAAACTGAGTTGGAGACCAAAGATACCAGCAGATTATTAATGAGACCTCAATACTTCTGTGTAGTAATAGCAGGTGATGCTCGTTCAATGAACAAGACTCAGATACTGATGTTTAACAGTAGCAGGGGGTGTTTCTTACTGCTTCCTCTGTCCCAACACTTTGCTCAGTGCTCATAAAGCAGAGTGCCAATGCCCAAAGTCATGCGTGAAATGGAATATGATGGAAATTTCTGGAAGAATGAATTGGAGAAAATGAAAGTGATACTGCATGAACCATGTCCCATCCATCTGGAGCCCCACACGGTGAGACCTTTCCCTTAGTGCCAACAATGGGCCAGGCACCCTAGCTGCCACCCCTGTGCTCCGAGCCTCAGTGGAAGCTTAGAAGCTGCATAGACCTTGGGAGGTGAGATGTTCAGGTTGTGCCCTGGCGTCCCTGCCATCTGGGCCTGGGCCTGGGCCTTTGTCATGAACAGCCTCCATCTCCCCCAAGAGCTCTGCCCGCTGGCCACCTCCCTCGAGTTTTCTGCTCACCCAAAGTGCCATTGCCCACCACGGCTACCACCCAGAATTCGCTACTTCAGTCCCCGATTTGCCTTGAGGACAGTAGGGAGGGTCGTGCTGCAATTACCCACAGCATGTTGGCCTGGTCTAAAGCTTTCGGGAAGATTCCTGACAAGTGGCATGAACTCTGAGGTCCAGTTTACCTGGAAGGGGACGGGTGGGGGTGGGAGATGGGAGGGGGGGAGGGGGCAGGAGGGGGAGGTGGCAGGTAGCACGTCAGTGTGCCGCCGCTCTCCTGCCCCTAGGCACGTCAGCCCCTCCTATAAATGAAGCCTGCCTCCAAGGTCTCTCCACTTTCCTTCTAAGCTCCCCATTTTGGAAAGATTCCAGAACAAAAAGACCCAGAGCAAAGGAAACTGGGTGGCTGACGGATTCACAGCAGAACGATCGAGTACACGCTTTGAAGCGCTTTTCGCTGAGCGTCGGCAGTGGATAGGTGGTTCATGAGCTGCGGGTAGTCCCTGTGTGCCCGAGGGCGGCTCCTGGCAGCGCCACCCACTGAAGGTGCACTCTGAGCAGCCTCTTGGGGCACAAGCTCCCCTCTGCTGAGCTCAGGGGTCCTAGCTCCTCAGGAGTCATTCCTGTAGGGGCTTCCCAGTGAGGCTGGGCAGCGGAAGACTCACCCTGAAGGACACAGGCAAGAGGAGGAACCAGCAGCCTGGAGTCTGAAGTGGGTCACACCTGGTGTCACCCTTGACTAGCTGTGTGCCTGGGGACTCATCTGTGCCTGCCCTCACACCCAGGCCTTAACGCCCTCTTGTTATGAGGGAGGTAGCTACCGTGGACCCTGAGGGCCTGATCGCTCTGGGTCTGGGATGCAACGATGCCAGGAGGTAAGGGCTTCCCCTCTTCCCCACACGTGCCACCCACCCCCGCCTCATGTCAAGAAGGCTCAGAGCCACCAAGCTGCAGGCTTTCTGCCGAAAGAGCTCCCTCGTTGGGTTCCAATCCAGCCACCGGCATTTCCAGAAAGGCCCGAGGGAAAG
>RJWH01008039.1:0-34096 GCA_004363575.1 Solenodon paradoxus | reverse complement strand
CAGAAATAATAAATGGAGGAAAAGTGGTTGTATTTTGGATAGGGTGACCTTGCTGAATAGATGACACTTGAGCAAAGATCTGAAGGAGATGAGAAACTAGTCATGACAATTTCTGGGAGGAATGGCCCAAATGGAGGAAACAATAATGTAAAGTAAACGAGGTAAGACTTAAGGAATTTGAGGAACAACATGTCCTGTGTAGCTGGAGAGGTATGAGCAAGAGGAAGAACAGTGGGAGATAATGACAGAAAGATAGAAAGGATTCAGGTCATACAGGCCCTGAAGAGATGACTTTGTTTTTCACCCAGAGGGTGACTGAGAGCTATTGGAGAGTTTAAGTAAAAGAGTGACATGACATTACTTAAGTTTTATAAGATCACTTTGGTTGCTATGAAAGAAAAATCATACAATCCAGTTGAAAGCCTTTGCAATAATCCAGGAGAGAAAGAATGATACTTTAGACTAGATAGGGTAGTAGTAGTAAAAGTAGAAGAGATAGTAAGGAATTATTGAATTATGGATATCCTTTGAATGTGAAGCCAATCGAGTTTGCTGGTCAGACTTCAAAACATAGTAAGAAAAAGGAAATAAAGATGATTCCAAGGTATAAAGAATCTAAGCAACTAAAAGAATGGAGTTGTTATTACCGTGATAGAGAAAACTGGGAAAAGTTATTTTAGCAAGTGATATCAGGAGTTATGAACATAGTAAGTCTCAGTTGAAAATTAGACATACAAGTAGAGATATCCATTAGATAGTTGGATATGAGTGTAGAGCTCCCTAATGGGGTCTGGGCTAGAGATACAAACATAAGAGTTATCAGCATGAGTGACAGCATTTACAAAAGAGATCTCAGAATTGAATGTTGTGAAAGTTCACTGTGTGGAATTTAAGAAAATAAAGTAGAAAACAGCAAAGGTGTTTGAGAAAGAACAGCTAGAGAGGTAGAACCTGGTGCCCTGCAAACCAAGTGAACAGAGAGTTCAAGGCGGAGAAAGCAATACATTTTGTCAGGAGACATGTTTGCATATGAGAAGTCTCCAGCAAAGACAAAAAATTGACGATGCAGGAGCATAAAAATGCTGGAGCAATATTCTTGAATGGGGGGTGGGGAGCATTAGCCTTACTTTGCAATGAGTCAGTGCATCCATGGCACTATGAAAGAAAGCAAAGTATAATGGACACAGATGCCAATAGGTCAGTACATGCAATGATAGGAACCTATGAAAAATGTCTTAAATATTCTGTTTTCTTAGTGAAATAACAAGAAAAATCAACTGAGCATGAGGATGGGTAAAGATAAGTTGGAATTTGAGGAAAGAGGAGAAACTATGACATATTTGTCTAGGAGAGTTGTAGAATGAACAGACTGGGGAAATATAATTGGCAGCAGCAGTAAGGGCCCACTTGAGATTCAATTCCATGAATATAAAGTGAGATAACTTCCCAAGGTTGGGTCTTTCTCTCCACCCATGTTTATCCAGGTTTTAGGCTACATATAATTAATGTATGATTCTTAACCATTTCTGGAAGCAAAAGAAAAATCTACACCATTCACCATTAATCCTAGTAGGAACTCCCAGGGAGATGTGATACTGGGAAAGTGATTTCATGAAGGAAAAAAAATTTAAATCTAAAAAGGCCATTAATCTATCCTAAAAGGAAGAGCTATATCCCTGGTTGGTAACATATTTAATGGGCAAGAGAACAGAAATCTAGAAAAGTTTGCATACACAATCTCCTACCCTTTTTAACTCCATGTAAAAAGATTTCTTTATCACTCCTGATCTCTTTCCTCACCTCTTACTCATTGCTCCCCATTGGAGAAGTGATTTAATTAGTGGACTTGGATAAATAACCTAGGCATTTTTGCTTTGGCCTCCTCCTCTCTTGGCTTTTGGAATCTGTTTGCCTGCATAGGAGGGTGCTTTCTGATCACTTTACTGAGGCTTAGTGGGGCAAACTACACTGGGTGGAATAAACCTGAAGTGTTGTGGGGAGATAGTGTCTGTGAAGGGTGGGACAGGGAGTATTGGTAAGGTCCTCAAACCTAAACTATGCTCTCCCATCAGTCATATGAATAAGAAAACTGATTATAGTTGACCTTGAACACCACAGAGATTAAGGGTTCTGACTTCTGTCCAGTATAACTCAATATTTGCATTCCCCATACATGGATTCAACCAACTGACATCTGGATTTGTTTGAATCGTGAATACAGAACCCTGCATAAAAAAAAAATCAGGATGCAAGTGAGCTTGCCCAGTTCAAACCCATGTTGTTTAAAAGTCAACTGTATTTTGATTTCCATTTGCCCGACCCCTGGTTCTCGATTGATTCTAGTCTCAGATAGGAAGAATAGATCTATTTATTAGTTCCCTCAAGCCCCAATGCAAATGCTTATATTATTTAAAATAAAACTTATTATTAAAAGTGATGGGTAGTAAAACCATACATTGTGAAATTATAAAACTATAACATGAAATCTTTTTGATTTGTCTTAGTAACCCTTTTTCAACAAGCCAGGCACAGAACAAAAATCCTTTTGCCAGTCTACAAAACTACGGCCACTTCAACTCCTCAATCTGATTTTGTTTATAAAATGTCTAGACAGTGTGAGAGAAAATGGAACTCATTTCTGTTCCTGCTGCTGTGAGCACCTGATGGACAAACACTGGAAGATGTCTAGACAGTGAGGTCTGGCCTCCATAGCTAGAAAAACCTGACTCTGCCTCTACTTGAGTTACTTGGGTCCCAGATTTCTATAGAAACCCAACGACTATTTTTTTAACCATGTACAAGGAAGAGGTGAAAATTTTGCCCTCTATATAGAAAATAGACATGCCGCTGTAGTTTTCCTTGAACTGTGCTTCAATCAAACTCTGCAGTTTGATCTTGTTATTTGTTATTTGGTTTTTTTAAAGGAAAGGAGGAGGAAGGAATGAAGGTGAGCAGAGACAGGCGGGCAGGAAGGAGAGGAGGAAGAAGCACTTTTATTTATTTCATGTAGTTGCTCATCTTGTTTGTTTTTCCCAGCCCTGCGATGTGAAGCCAGGTCCTTGAGACACATGTGGACTGAGCCGGCCAAAGGCAGCTGACTGAACTGCTACTCTACCAGTGTGTGCATGAGGTTTGGTTATGAAAGAGGCACCTTCAAGCTTGCTGAGGACTTTAGAAGTGACTCTAGCACAGAGTTTTGTCAAATCACCAGAAGTCTTATTGTAGGTTGACTCTGTACAACCTGTGGCATCACAACTGTTGTTTTGGTTAAGACGGCCTCCTACTACAGAATATACATGTGGATCAGAAATCTGGGCTTTCCTGGCTAACTAACATGACTAAGCTCTCTAAGCATGGGGAGCATATTCAAAGCCGCCTGCAACAGCGCTTTTGAAATTCGATTTGCTCACGAACATATGGACAATAGAGATGTATAGACAATGACTTTTTCAAAGTTCCTGGAAAATCTGAGATTTGCAGATTCCAATCTGGTCTTGTCTAGAAATATGCTGTTCTCTTTAGTCTATGGGGCAATAGAGTAGATAAAGACTATTTTTTCACCATGTGGTCAGGAAGATGTGGACTTGGGTATCTGATTCCCTCTGTCACAGATATTTCACACTAAATTCCAGCCAAAATGTAAACTTGGGTTCCTTTGTTCACAAAATTGTGCCACGTAGATGTGCTAAGTGAGACACTGTGTATAATCTACCTGCATATCATGACTCTTTATCGTGTTAAAGATCTTATTCCCAAGGTTTGGGAACTATGGATTGGAGAAAGCAATTCCAAATCTCTCCGTAGTGTTAGAATGGGAGTCCAACATCGCTACAAAAAAACTGGGAATGAGATGTTGACATTTAAATTTCAGAATCTCTGGACATACTTTGCTCAGCAAAAGGACCTTATGCCCATCCTTGGAGGAAAATGTTCCTTCTGCGTAAACAGGACAAATAGTGACACCAGATCATCTATTTTATTGACCCAGTGGGAGATCGGTTTAACAGGTGTGGGCACATGATTGCTCTGCTATTTTTCATCTTTGTCGTAATCTTTGTCATTGTATTTCTTTGCAGATTTCTTGCGACTCAAATACTAACCTGATTCTCTCTCCACAGACTCTGGCCTTGCTATTAATATGTGCCACTCCTAGGAAGTCACAGGGGAGAGAACTGAAGGGGTTAAAACTGAATACCCATACCTCTCAGAATTGGTCTCAGGGATGCCCCACTCTGATACAAAAAGGTCGATGACAACCCCACACACAAAGAGGGCTTTCTTCAAATTCTTCTAACATTGTAGCCCTTCCCTTAAAGAAACCATCTGTTATTCCCTGGGTTCCCAACCTTCTCTTAATACAGAAATGGTCTTTAGTCCCTAATTCCTAGAAGAATGTAGAAAGGGAAATTATTTATCTTTACTTTCAGAGTAAATATAAGTCCTATCCTCCTTGCCACGTGGTGACCCCCTTCTCTCTCCTGTGAGACCTCAGATTCCCCTTTCCACACCTCAGTAAGTTGGGCTATCCCAGCATATGCCCCATGCATATTTTCCATACAGGTGCTATTAAATTTGGGCTTTTCTCTTATTAAAAATATATGATAAAGTAGAAAGTCACAAAATCTGCCTGAAACACAATGAGCATTCATTAAATATATGTTGAACAGATTTTGTACAGTAGTCCCACCAACCTCAGATACACTGAGTGGCATTTGGCTATGAACAAAGATTTGGGGGTAAATTTTTACTTTGTGGCTAAAAATTTCATTGCCAATAAAAATTTTAAAGCATTTCCCCATAACTCCACCTTATAAAACAGGATGGAATCTAATAGACAGTTAGCTATACCATCACAGAAGGTCCTAATAATAATAGTGACGGTTATGCTTATTATGCTCAGCCTAGTAAGACCTAGCATGTATTGAATTCTTGCTTTATGGCAAATAGTCTTTTCAGTTATTCACGAGCATTATCTCACTTAATCCTCACAACAACTACAGCTTAAACCTTCACTAATCATCAACAGGTTTCTGGAATCTGTGGTTTTATATAATGAAACCAATTTTTATCACAGGCTAATTGATATAAGCAAGAGTCGAGCTTCTAAGGCATATTTCTGGTTACAAAAAAATCACGAAACTTTTACAACTTAAAAAGATCCCAAGTCTATTATTAAACAATATAGGGTTTTCATTTGTTCATTCATTTTTCAACACACTTACTCCATCCAGTTAAGTGTCATAGGTGGCTGGAGCATATTGCTGCTCAGGATCGGCCACCATCCCATCTTAGTGTTCACACACGTGCACACGCACGCACACACACACACACACACACTCACTCTTTCCCTCACTCGCTCATACAGGAACAATGAGACACACTAGTGAACCTAACTACACATATCTCTGGGATGTGGAAGGGAAGCAGAATACTAGCGAAAACCCACTCAGACAGTGGCTCCAGCTGGGAATCAATTTTTTCTCTCATCAATGTTATTCTGAAATGATGTAGAATGACAGTGTTCCAGGGCCTGCTGTAAATGAGGTAAATACTATTGTTACCTCTATTTTAGAGTTGAAGGAACTCAGACAATGTTAATTAATGCAGCGAGGCTCACACAGCTCGTAAGATGGTAGAATAGGAATTCAAAGCCCAGAAGTGACTTCAGAGCTGTCTTCCGAACTGTCCAGTTATACTGCAAAATAGTAATTGAGCAGGCAATAGGTGCTACCTCATTACAGCAAGCGTCAAAGCACACATCATGGGGACTTGCTGAAATCCACAGAAACATGCAGGTTTTTCTTTTTGATGTTTGTTTTTAAGAGGAAAGAGTCAGGCAGGAATGAAGGCAGACAGGCAGACAGGTAGGCAGGAAGGGAGAGGATGAGGAAGCATTTTTTATTTAGTTGTTCATTTTGGTTGTCATTCCCGGGACCAGGCTGCAAACCAGGGTTCTTGGGCTTTATGACATGGACTATGCTGCCATTGCAGACTTTCTGCCTGAGCCACCAGGGTATGCCAAGCCTGATTTTTTGATGTATTCTATAATCAAATCTAAGAGGAATATACATTCTGTGCATAGTGAGACTGTATGTGTATATTCAGTGAATAATCAATTATAATTCATTGTATTAGTGAATATTTCATAGCTAGATAGGTCCAGAAATAGAAAGTCTTGAAGTGAGTTTTAGGGAGACACTGACCTTTCATTTTTAGTCAATAAGGAAAATGCTAATTAATCTCCCTAATTTGTAAAACACCATCAGCTGAGAGGGCAAATCTTCCTCTTATAGTTTTGATTGGCCGAACATGGGAGATACTGTAATGTATCTGGGAAAAGGTTCTGAGGCAGTAATGCTGCTAATGCTGCCGAGTCCACGGCCAGATGTCCCTAAAGACGATGTCATTGTAATCTATACTTTTCGCACTTTCAGCAGCAAGTGAAGTAGCCTTCTATGAGTCTCCAGAGACTCCACAGGGAAGTGGCATCACCATGCTGGCTTTTCACACTCTACTCATAGTTATTTCTGCCCACTAAAAGAAGGGAAGGAAGAAGGAAGGGCTAAGAGGAGGAAACAAATAATTGCTGATTTCTAGCACTGTGCTAGGTATGTTGTCTTATGTTCCCATCTAATGAAGTAGGCTTTCTCTCCAATTTACACATCAGCAAAACTAAGGCTAAGAACTTTTCATTCATTTGCTCAGGTTTATACAGTCACCGAGTAGCAGAGAGAAGAATGAAATTTACATTTATTGGAGCCATTGAGAACATGGTCTGAACACTTTCAATATTATCTTCTAAGGAGGCTAAGACCTCAAAAGGTCCAATTCTCTCACTAGAAAAAAAAAATATCAGAAGTTGAGGCTCACAGCATGAACCTGGTCCAAAGTCACAGGTTTCACTAACTTTCCTGTTTGTATCCTCTTTGGAAACACAGTGAGGCCCTTGCCCATTCCTGCAAGGCCCCGTGCCCTGGGGAATTTTGTTGCCCCCTTCAGAAGGCACATATCCCCCTCCTCGGCCACTGGAGCAGAGTGGAAAGAGCAGCAGTATCTGGGTGCGCTCTGGAAATAGTTTTTCACAGCACCGTGATGAACACTTTCCATGTATGACTCACAGGCCAGTATTATTTTCCCATTTTTCTGAGGAGAATAGGGCACTGTGTGGTTTCAATCAGATTGTAACCAAAGGATCCTATTTAAAGAGAATTGGAAATTGGAGGCAAGACCAAGGCAATGAAGGTTAAGCTAACCTTCACTCCTGCCCTGGGGCAGACAGTAATGACCATGAAGAGTGCCCCTTGTTATTTGTCATTTCATTTCGAGTCGAGAAATCGTTTCTTGCAAATGCTTGGCATGGGCCTTATTGGATTATTTCTTGGGATTTATGAAACTCACTAGAAATGGATCAAGGGCAAATATGTTGTTAATCTAGGCCATGAGATTTTTAGGCCCCTCAGGACCAGGCTGGGTCTCAGTGATAATCAGTACCATGGCTCCTTAAGAAAATCCTGACATTCAGTACTTATTTAGAGACCAAGCAGAATACCAAGATCCCCACTACATTTAATAGATAATGGAATGATGAACTACACAGCCAGTGAGTGACTGGTAACACATCTATTGACTGCCTACAGTGAACTCACAGATATGTCCTTATCCTCAAGGAACTTCCTTTGTAGTATGTTCGTCACCAGTAAGACCACTAAAAAGACCCCTTCTTGGGATGATGGATGATAGAGATAAAATGACTGAACTCAATGGAAAGCATTCCAGAGAGAAAAACGATATGCTGAGAAGCTAAAGCCACGTTACTTCGTAAAGGACTTGATTCAGCCTGGAATGGTCGGGAGAGGCAGTGAGCTAGGGGTCCGTTTAGAAAGGGTTTAAAAGGAGAGTAATTTCTGTAGCTAGGTTAGGAGGAAGGCTCCAAGGAGAGACTTGTTGAGAGATGTTAGCAGAAGCTTTGGAGGGACACAGTCATGGAGGTGAGTTTAGCTGCTTGCCGAATGAGAAGTATTAGACTGAAACTCAAGGGTAATGGCTGGGGCTGGCCTAAGAAGAAAGGATGCAGAGTCCTCTAAATGAGGATGAAGGAGCAGCTCACCAGTGTCAATGGGAGGGTTGGAGCTGGGTTAAGAGAACAGAAGTTGTATAGTTCAAACCTCACCCATGAGATCTGAGAGCCAGGGAAGTTAGGAGATACCGTTACAAATTTATTTGGGTGGAGTGTCTCTGTTATCTGTTCCCTCCCTCCCAGAGTAGCAAAGATTGTCCTCTCTGTGTCTTCAGGATGTAAACAGAAGATAGTACTGAAGAGAAAAAGAATGAGGTCAAAGTCCAAAACTGTAAGGGCGGGGGTGGGTTTCTGGAGCGACTTCTGTCTCCACAATGGGTGGCAAGAGAGTCCTAGTGGCAGGGTACCTAGGTGTACACAGTTCAGGTACACAGGGAGGTAGACCTCAGCTGTTGGGTCATTCCAAGACTTTGGATATTGGGCATTGCTTCACTTGCCCCAAGATTCTTTCTCAAACTTTTTAAAACAAATTTTTATTGGTGTTCCCTGGTGGAGTAGCAGCTGGGTCCATCACCTTCAGCTATGCTCAGTCTACATGCATCCCAAAGATCTCCGTTTGTATCCTAAGGCCAGGGGGAAAACCAAGAGGTATAACTAAAATAAAATAAACAAAATACTTCTTCTTCCTCTCTCTTTCTGCCTGCCTGTCTACTCGCTTTCGCTTCTGTTTGTACCTTTCTTTCAATAAATAAAAAAATATATATTCTATTGATTTATCACATTAGAAAGTTTCAGGTGTGCTGCATTATAGTTCAACATCTATATATATCCCATTTTTTAAAAAAGGGAAAGTTACAGGAAGGAATGAAGGCAATGGTAGGCAGGCAGTTAGGAAAAGAGAAAAAGGCATTTTATTTTTATTTTTTAATTTTTCATTTAGTTGTTCACACTGATTGTTGCCCTCTGGGCCTGGGACTCAAATCCAGGAGTATGTGGCCTCTGTCCTTCAGAGGCTATTGACCTAACCATTACTCCACCAGGGCGTGCTAAATCCACTAAATCCTGATCACCACCTAAATAAAATCTATTTTCTATCCATCAGCATACAGCTGACCTTTACCCATTTTCAACTACCTGTTAGTCCTCTTCCCTTCTGGTAACCTCCAATCTGTTCTCTGTTTCTAAGTTTGCTTTGCTTGTTTGCTTGCTTTGTTTCTTTATATTCCACAAATGAATGAAATCAGACAGTATTTGTAGGCTGACCATATTTCCCTGAGACAAAAACAGGACATTGGGATGGCAAAAACTGGGTGGGGTTATGCGCTGGCAGCTAAAGGGAAGGGAGACTACAGAGCAATCCGAGCAGGAGCAGAGCGGGCAGAACAGTGACAACTAAGTACTATGTGATGCTGATCTGCTATCGCATAATAATGATGTGTGATAAGGCAGGACTTCATACAAACAGCCTGGCCGGTGAAAGGAATTTTGGCACCTTAGGTGAAAACCAAATTTGGTGCCCTTATATAGCCTGCTTTAAATGTCATGCCTAAATCGCATGCCGCTTTAAGCATTCCAGTGTCAGAAACGTCCAATAACCCCCACGGTGCCAGAGATAAACTTCACTGTGCCAGAAATAATCCCTATAGTACTTACCTGCAGCTTGACTATACAGAAGTGTTCTGCTCCCTTTGAATAAACAGGCTGGGCGGGTGGACAAGTTAGTCCTGTTTTCCCACAAGGGGAGAGAACAGCAGTAGTAGTCATGGCCCACTGCAGTCAGCACTGGCAAGAGCAGTCTTTAACATGGGGCAAAAGGGACAGCTGCTTTTGGGCCCCCTCAACAGACTGGGCCCAGGGCAACTCAACAGACCCTTTTGCCCCAAATTAAAAATGGCCCTGGTTTATTCAAAATGGGACAAAATTGATATTTATGTTAAAATGATGGGACAGTCAGGAAATTTGAAAAAAAAAAAAAGGCACTGTCTCATTTAAAAAGGTACATGTGGCTAGCCTAAGTATTTGCTTTCTGCATCTAACTTATTTCACTCAGCATAATATTGCCTCAAGACTGATTCTGAGCCAAAGATGATCACAGCTGGAGGCTTCATTATATACCTTCTACAACAGTTGTTCTTAGCTTAAGGCCCATTTTTTAAAAAATAAAAATTAACTCTTCCCATTATCCTGCAATGAAAAATGTAGATGATCCCATCTGTTTACTCATGTAGTTCAAAAACACGTCTTGTGATGTAAAGGAAGGGGAAAGGAAGTGACTTTTTATAAGTATTCACTTCCATATGTAAACACTTGGAAATATATAGAGAAGACAAACATACCCCCAACAAATGTCTAAAACCACCTCTAGAGGGCAGTTCTAGTCCCGAGAGAACTGCTGTTCTGAAGTGACCTCAGTTTTCACATGAACCAAAGGGAATCCCCGAGAAAGGAAGGATCAAATCATGCTGCCATTCTTTCTCTGCACCCCTGCAGCCTTTCAGTGGGGTCCACTTAGAGTTTCCAAAGGAGAGGTGTACTACAACTCTTACTCAAGTACCTAGATGCTAATGCTGTCTTTGACAACTCTTGCTGCCATATAGCTCAGTGATTCAAAGCATGGACTTTGGAGTTATAATCCTTGAATTTTAGCTCTGTCATTCAGCGTCTGTGTGACCCTGTGCTAGATACTTATAATCTATGACTCTGTTTTCTCATGTCATTTATTTTTTTTAATTTAGTATTTATTGATGTAACTTTGATTTGCACAATAGTATAAACCCAAATGTGCATGTTCCCCATTCCTCAAGTACATGACAACACAATATGCCCACCACCAAATCCATTGGACCCCGCCACCACTTGCTCCCACCCCTCATCCTGCTCCCAACTAGTAACCTCACTTCTATTGTTAATGTCTAAGGGTTGTTTTTGTTTATTTTGTTCCTTCGATTAATTACTTTATATTCCACATGTGAGTGAGATCATCCAGTATTTCTTTCTCCTTCTGATTTATTTCACTTATCATAATCTCCTCTAGTTCCATCCATGTTGTCACAAATGACAGGATTTTCTCTTTTTCAGGGCTTTGTAATAGTCCACTGTGTACATCTTCTTTATCCATTCATCTGCCACAGTGGGCCCTTAAGAAGTTTCCCATTCTTGGATAAACTGTGATAAACATGGGGTGCTGACATCCACTAAAATAGCAGTTTGTGTATTTGGAGTTAATAGCCAGAAGAGGAATAAGGGGATTATATGAACTTTCCAGTCTCCATTTTTTGAGGAATCTCCATGCTACTTTCCATAAAGGGTGTACCAATTTGCACTCTCATCAACAGGGTAAAAAGGATTCCCTTTTCTCTGCATCCTTGCCAACATTGGTTATTTCCAGACTTTTGGAAAACAGCCAATCTCATGGGTGTAAGGTAATAAATACCTCACTGTTGTTTTGATTTGAATTTCCCTAATAACAAGAACATCTTTGCATATGTCTGTTGGCCATCTGTATATCTTCTTTGGTGAAATGTCCATTCAATTCTTGTGTTCACTTTTTTTGACTGGGTTGTTTGTTTTTCTGTTGTTGAGTTTTATGAATCCTTTATATATTTTGACTATTAAGCCCTTGTCAGATGTTTGATGTACAAATATCTTCTCCCACTCAGTAGAGACTGTCTTTTTGTTTCGGTAATGGCTTTTTTTACTCTGCAGAAGCATTTAGTTTGATGTAGTCTCAATTATTTATTCTTGCTTTTGTTTCCCTTGCTGCTGGTGTTGAGTCCCCAAAGATCTCCCTAAGGCTGATGTCATGGAATGACAATAAGGGGTAGTTATTTCTATTGATATTTATGACATTGCTCTAAATGCTTTCAGCTGTCTGCTAATGCACTTTCACTATTCCATTGTCACTGCTGCTCCCACCAAAACTGCTACAGTAGTCCCCAACAGGGGTCATCTCTCCCTCTCAGGACAACTTCCTTGGTCAGCCTAATGTGGTCTATTCTCATATGACCTTTATGAGGAAAGCTGTCACGGCTATTTTGATTCTGTTCTTTCCTTTGCTGTGGAATAAGGTACAAAGGATCAGGCTAGAAGACATATGAAGGTCACCCTCTAGTGTCCAATTAAATTTGTTTCCCAGTGCCCCTAAGCAAACCCAGGGACATCACTTTTCTCCTAATTTCAAGTGAGTTCCTGTCAACCCCCGATGTTGGAATAGTTTTTGTCTTCCCTTTGCTCACCTTGTTTTTTTTCTTATCCTGCTGCACTGGGAGACTTTACCATTTCTCTCTGGAAGCCTATGTGTCCTTAAATAAGACTCCTAGTAGACTACACTCTTTATCATAAAGTTCCCAAAATAGAAAATTGGATTTGGTCCCCATTGTGACCCATGTCTCAGTAATTTGGATAAACACTATGGTTCCTTTCAACAATAATGAACCTCTGATTTGGAGCTTAGCCAACCTGCATGCCTGCCAGGCTCACTCTCAGCAAACTGGAGTCCTACAGCAGTGGGGGAGGGGGGCAGTTAGATAAATGTAGGGGTCGTGAAGTCTGGCAAACAAGCACAGCTCTCACAAAGCGCCTGAGACACCTGAACACACACTCTTTCAACGCCAACTCTTTCTGCCCATCATGTGAAAGTACATTTCCACCAACAACTAAGATAAACAAAGGATCTCGGGAAGTATTTGAAAGGACCATGTGTGGGACAGGGTTACTATGTCTCCCCCTTTCTAATTTAAGTTGAGGTTAGATACCTGCATGAATTTTATATCTGTCTATATTATTATAGTCCTTAATAATATCATGAGTTCTCAAGTTTCTTTTTCACAACACTGAGAATATCATGCTACTCATAGTCCTTAGGGTATCTGCCAGATTCCTGCTGGGGCCTTCTCTGTGATGTTTCAATCACAGCCACACACAGAGTTGGGAGAAGCATGCACATGTGCAGCATACATGAGCATCTACCCCAACCCCACCAGCATAAAGTCAGAGTACTTCTGTCGTACCTCAAAACAGCTTCTCTAAATGCTTAGAAGTTCTCAGAATAAAGAAAACCTTGGAAGTCACATTTTTAAGTGTAAAACATGCAAATCCCATGACCTCCTCAATAATGCAATATCACATCTACTTGAACTGAACATTTTTAATATACTTTCCTTATCCATATAGATATATGAAACTGAAAATAAATAACTGCAAAGCATGCAAGCATGTGTGTACATATATACAAACACATACGCACACCTACATTCATTACCTGACATGTGTCCCAGTGGAACGCCGAACTGCACGGGAGAATGTTTCAAAACAGATTCAAATGTAATGTGAATTGCATTGAACAAGCAGGAAGAGATCAAAACTGTGAAGCCAAGACTCCAGTGGATTTTTGTAAGATGAGGAACCAACAGAATAGTGAAGGAGATAATGACAGGAGATAGAGGAGCTGACTCCTTCAAAGTCACACAAGCCACAGGACAGCACACACCATTTTCGACTCAGCACCATTCTTAGATGCTGTCTCCATCACTTTTTGTAGTCATTGAACCAATTCTTCACCCTCCTTGCAATATCTAATCACTCAGTACCTCCAATTTCATCTGAATCATGACCATACGATTTGGTCACAAAAGCCTCTCTTCCTAGGTCACACTTTATAGTCATCAAATTTATTCATATTTTAATTGATTTTAAGGAAGGCATATTGCTTTATAACATCAAGTAGGTTTAAGGTATACATCATAGCAAATCAACATCTGTACATAAAATAGTAAGTATACTATTTCAGATTTCCCTTCATTACACAATTAGTTTCCATTACCTTGTTTGACCCCACGCCCTTCACCTTCTCTTTTTGCAACCTCTGATTAGCTTTTTTTGACTAGAAGTCTATTGCTTCATTTAATTCATTTTAAGTTCTGTTTCATTTAATTTACTTCATTCATTTGCTTCATATCTCTCTATACATCACATATGAGTGATATCATACAACGTATGTCTTTCTCCTTATGGCTTATCTTGCTAAGCAACATTCTTCTAGGTTCATCCCCATCGCGGCAAATCACAGAATTTCACCTATTTATAGCTGCATAGTATTTCATAATGTGTGTGTGTGAGAGAGAGAGAGAGAGAGAGTGTGTGTATGTGTGTATCACATCTTCCTTATGCAATCATCTGTCCATGGACATTAAGTTTTTTCCAGCTTTGGGCTGTTGTAAATAATGCTGCAGTGAACATGACATAAGAGCATGGTCTTTATTGACTGCCTTCATTTCCTGGATAGCTATACCATTCTCTGACAGATGTTACCGGAAAATCCCAAACTACTTCCATCCAAATCCTTGTCCTTGTATCTCATTCCTGGAGAATATTAATTAGGATTCTATGATTATTCTCAACTAGGTTGATAAAGAACACTGACTAAGACAGCATCTTTCCCAAAATGCTTTCATTACTTTGACAAGAATCTGCACAATGAACTTTTGGTTCTTAAATCATAGTCTAATGAGGACTTACTAGACAAATGAGATATTCTGAAAGTAACTAGAGATCAGATATAGTTTAGGATTTAGGGGGTCTACCTAAATCATTTCCTCTTGAGAGTATCAATCTTCTAAATGTAAAGGACATGGAAAAATAATCATGTTACTTGGAATAGAAATACTGGAATAAAGGGTCATTTTTACAAATTGACAAATTAAGAGGATTCAGAAAACCCAGTCCTGATCACTAAAAAAATGTACTTTCTGTAACTAATTCGAATGAATACACGAGCGCTTGCCAAGATGTACTTGAAAAACGTTGTTCGAAAAAAATTAAGGTTAAAGATTTGTGGAACACACTGAATATATTTTAGAAAGAAAGTCTAACTGGGACAACATGTTATCAGCAACAGTGGAATCACAAAATCAACAAGAAAAATAAAAACAATGATCTTTGAGCACTTTTTTAATGTAGGCAGATAGTTTATGCACATTGTGTTGTTTAATTCTCACAATAACTCTAAAAGGTATTACTTTTATTCCCATTTTACACAGGGAGAAACTGGCACAGACAGATTGAATCACTCTTCTAGGGTCATATAACTTGTAAATGGTATATTATAGATAGAATTTGAAATCATGTTTTTCTGATTCTAAAGTATGTGCATTTTCAAATTTACCTCTTTGCTTCTCACTCGTATACATTCCTTGAAGAAGCATTTTATTTTATTTTTATTTAGTCATTCACATTGGTTGTGGCCTCCTGAGCCAGCATGAGAACCCGGGTCCTTGAATGTATGTGAACTGTGCTCCTTCAGAAGTGGCTAAGCTAACTCCACCAGAGCTCACCACTCATGTACATTTTCATGGCCATAGTTTGATTTTCTCTTCATGTGTTTTTTTTTTTTTTAGTTTCAACAAAGATAAATTATAAATTGCAGAACTAAATGTGATTTAATTAACCTTATAATAATTTATAGCTGTATAGAAATTAATTCAGTCAAGAGGGAAAAAAATCCTTAGCCACGGCATGCATCTGATCTGGGATTCATAAGTCGTAGTTGTCATATTCATAGAGTTGACAACACTTTATATGCCCAATAAGTCTGCAGACTCCGTATACTTGGCTTTTTGACGGAATTACATCTGGCAGAGTGTACACTGTAGATGAGGCTTGTGCATTTCAGATGGTCACATTCTTGATTCAGAATCTAGCCTAGGGCCTGACACCAATAGGTTTTCAAAAATGAATTAGTCCTAGAGTTCCTTTTAATGGGTTTCTAGGCCCAAGGCCTTCACTTCAGCTTGCGACCATAATCAACCCAATCAGAATCTGATGCCAGCCATTGCTTTTTCCTCTCAAGTGAATGATGAGAAATTCTTTCCTAGAACTCCTCCCTTCTCAGCCTTGGATAATTTTCAAGGTCTTGAAGCTTGATTTCTAGGTCCTCAGGTTTCTATCTCCTCTTCTGTTCCTGGGTGCTGACAACAGATCCACCCTATTCCTCAGATGCTCCATACCCTCCTGACTCTGCCTCTGCACACAGTATTCCCTTGGTCTAGGATACACCCTCCCCCATGGCTTGGCTTCAGCCTGGCTCTTGTCTCAGATTCCTGAACCTTGCCTGAACCAGGTGCAGATGTAATTCCAGCCCCAGTCTCCAGTCCCTGGTCTCTGGACCAGCTGGGAGTACTTAATTCGTCTACTGGGGTCTCCAACCTTGGCCCCTCGGATCTGGGGAGGCTGGTCAGTATGAGCCTGATAAGGAGATCGGGAGCCTGGAGAGGTCACCACGAGCATGTGTCTGCAAATATTGGACTTATTTACTTATTCTGCCTTTTGTTTGAGTTCTTTGAAAACAGCAGGGTCCACCAAATGATTTTAGACAGCATGGAAAGAACCCTGACCTCACCAGTCCCTGAGTAAAATGGCAAGTCAGGTCTGTAAACAGGATTTGGCCTTTTTAAGGCTCAGCTGCCTGTAGTGACACACAGCCCACAGCACCCCCTCAAGGAGACACATGGGCCAGGCGGGAGGTGGTAAGATGAGTATTGACCTTGTTTGTGCATCTCTGGATATGTTATTCTATTTGAAAAGGAGACTAGATTCTTGGTGAGCATGCTGTCAAGTCCATCAAGGAAAGAAGTGATGTATTATGATGAGGGTCCCACTGGCGATTTAGCAAATCCGGTAAGTTGGCCTAAACCATGCTGGCCCCTCAAACAGTGTGTGAACAATTTTCCCACTTTCTTTTCTTGTCTTCAGAAAACTGAACATACTTTCTACACACTTCTGGAAAAGAAAAAGCGAATTGATTTTGCCTTCGTTGGAGCTACATTTTCACTCATGGCTGATGAGAGATGAGTCTGAGACCCCCTTCTTGCCACGCTTGCACCTCCAATTGGAAATGAAAGCTCCAGGTGGTTGGAACCCTAACTCTCCTTGCTAATGGACTGGCGTAGCCCAGCATAGGGGCTCTTTTCCATTATTGTGGCTTTGCAGAAGCATATGTCATCACTTGCCTGACTGCTTGTTGTTTTATAATTGCTTAACCCTGACCATCATCCTCTCCCCTCCTCACTAATTCTTCACCCCCCGCAGTCTTCACCATCATCCATATTTCCACCAATGCTACTCAAAATGATCACAGTGCATATATAATGGTTACTTTCAGCCTTATAAAAACATTTCTCCCAGTCAAAAGAGGATTGCTTGTTGATTTTATTTGTTCTCGACATGTTGGCATTTGTTTCAATAGATCAAATCCCATTTGTTAATGCTGCAGTTCTCTATTGATTGAAAATACCAGGGGGCCATGTTCCCTAAAGCATCTCATCACACAGTAAAGGGCAATCCAAATTGGATTAGTTTATTTAGCAAGAGTGTTAGCATTTCCCAGACATCAGTGCCTCTGAGACAATCCCTCCCATTTTAAGTTACTGTTCTTAAGAAAGTTAAGATCCCTTTGAATAATCTGAGATGAGTGAAATAAGGTTAGTCACAGGATTTCCTGCCACCAGAGCTCACAAACAAACTTTCCTCACTTCCTCTTTTGGTAAAGTTCAATTTAGGCTCAGTGATCTAGTTGCTTTTGTTTTAGTGGTTACAGTCTCCACCCTGTTACCAATGGTTAGAAGGATTGACTGTCAAATGACTCTCTCTCTGTCTCTCTCTCTCTGTCTCTCTCTCTCCCTGCACTCCCTTTTAGCTCACTCTCACTCTCCCCTCCCTCTCTTCTTCCCTCTCTGTCTTCTTTTGTCTTTCTAGAACACACACACACAGACACACACACACACACACACAGACACACACACACGCACACCCCAGCAGCAGCAGCAGCAGCAGCAGCAGTAGCAGCAGTAGCAACATTATATGGAAATGGTAGATATTCTACTCACCAGAAGTTAGAAAACTCAGTTTGGGCTTCTTCCCCTCTCTCTTCCTTATAGGCTATGTTATCTGCCCTCTGATTCACAGGCTTCTCCATCCTCCCACCTAGCCCTTCTCTTGTGCGAATCCTCTTCCCACCTCTCCAGGTGCTCCTGCTGTTAAATCTCCTCCCCAGCAGAGCTCCAGATGCCAGCTCTTCTTGGCCTCCTGAAAATTCTCTTTACCATGGACCACAAACCACCTATACCTCCTCAAAATACCAATTTTCATTTATATATAAGGCCCTGGGCTCAATTAAAATGTGCGCTTCTTGAAGGTAGGGACTAGGATTTATAGCTGTGTGCGTTCCTTAGCACTGTGCCAGTGCATCAATGTTGGTTGAATGAATAGAGATAAAGCTAATAAAGTATATAAGGTGCTTTGTCCCCAAGGTAACAATATCTTACATCAATGAAAATGTCAGTTTCCACAAGGCTGTAAAAGACAGAATCTAATGATGTGAATTCCAGGCCCTAAGACATGGCTTCCACACTTGGACATACCTCAGATTTTTAAGAAGTTATGTGTGATAGGGCTGGAGACTTCTTTATTTGAGGTTATTTGTAGGTTTCCCTTTTTCAGCAGACTGTCTGAATTTTCAAGCAGCATTCCTCTCCCTCTCCCTTGACCACAGAGAACCAGCACAACAAGCAGTTTAGATTTATAACTTAAATCTGCCTCCAATAGAAAGAAAGCCCCAGCTATGTAGTACAGACTGCAGCTTCCCCCAGGCAATGAGACCCACTTTGCACAGACATGGACCATGAGTGGATTCTATTCAGGAAACCATCTGCTGGCTTTCCTTTTTAATCTTCTTTTAATTTCTCTTAGAGTGATAGGATTCTATTTGGTTCACTTTACTTCCATCCTCCAGTCCAGGGTGATGCTATTGTGTTGTGTCTCATTCTGGTTCCTGGATGAGGAAAGCTCTATTTTCTTTGAAAGACAGACAGAATCCAATTTGCTTTTGTGTATGAAGAAGCCACTTCTGTGCGTGCTTCCTGTACTTTCAACACAGCTGCTACATTTTAATAACTCTGCTCTATGAATTGTGCTGCTTTCTACCTCCGTGACCCAGCCCATGACACAGGCCTTTCTCCCGCCCTGAACTTTCTAATGTATTTTTCTATCTTAGGAGTTCTGCCCAGTGTTAGCTGCCACCATACATCCAGAATCCTTCCTCGCTTTGGCTTTTCCTTTCTTAACACTGCAGTCAATCTCTGTACTCCAGCCTGCATTCACATATGATAGCTTGTCTGCTCAGTGACATTTTCTTTAAACATCTCAACTAACTCTTCCTATTAGCTGAGGGTCAACTTCACCCTGTCCTACTGTCCCTAATCTAGCCAAGGGAAACTTCTGTCACCTACCTAAACAGTTGAATTGCAAGGGCATGTTTTGGGTTCCACACGCCTCACTCCAAAATAAGCACAGGGCTCTACATGCAGCCAATACTCATCAAAGACCTGTTGAAGTTTTCTTGACTAGTAACTCTCTTTTAGAGCTCTGAAATACACATATGTGCTTTAAAGGTAATTCTGATTCACTCCAACATTTTGGGGGAAAATATTCAAGGCTCCACATTTGTAAAGGAAAACAACTATTTCCAACTCTCTGTAGTTGTGGTTGGGGGGCAGGGCAGGGTTGTTCTAAATCGCTTTTGGGGGAAGTTTCCTGTTAGATGATAGTAGAGGGGTACATTTCTACAGGTTTCGCTATATGATTACAGAGATTGCAAACCATAAACAGGAAAACCTCTGGCATCACTTTCTGCTTGGGTGTAAGGGGAGACTCGACAGTGCTGATCTAAGAAAGGCGACCCAATGGACAGTTCCAAATGTCCACCTTGATTTATCTAAACTCTGACTGGTTAATTGAAAAATCAGTCTACTTTTCTTTCCTCAATGAAAATAATGGATATGAATTCCCTTAATGAAAGTATTCCAATGATTTTACATCCCAGTCAGGCAGAATTTTGCCTCCTTGAATACCAGCAGGAATTTAACTTCAGTTTCTAAGTACTTTTCTTGAACCAGTCTCCTGGGGGATGGCATTTCTCCCTAAATAACATGAAACACCTTCACCTTTAAAAAGACTTGGGTTTATTAAATCTGATTTACAATGAGTACAGTGACAGTTGCCAGATGGCAAACACTCATTTCTGTTGGCCCTTCATAAGCAATCATCGTTTCTAATGGAAAGGGGTACCTATCTAGTTTCAAATCTTCTTTAAACTGCTATAGACTTTCAGTCAGTACCACACAATATCTCAATTATAAAATGGCTTATGTCATTTCTTAGCCAAATAAATTGCATAATTCTACTCTATTCAATAAGACTGAACCAAATAATTCCCTACTGTTATAAAGCTGGGCATAAGGTAGATGATTAACCATTGCCTGTGCATTTCATGTAATAAACATTGCTTCCTTCCTACAATGTTCTCAACACCATACTAGTCAAAAAGGCTGCTTATAAGATCAAAAAACATGTCTTTGGCTCTTATCTCAATGTATACTGGGTCAGATAAACATACAAATCAATAATTACAACTAACCTTGTTCAGTGCTATTAACAGTTTTTATGAAGATGAATGGGAGCACCACATCACAGTAAGAATATCACACTGAAGACATTTGTTTCAGACTCTGTCTATATAATAAGGTAGACAACCGGAGGAAGAAATGTTTCCCATAGAATGAAAAACACAGGCACACCCCTGTGGCTCAGGTGCTAAGTGTAGCTAAGTGGCAATCTATCTAAAGATCACCACAAGGGGTTTGAGACCTGGGTTGGGGCTTTTAAAAAATAATGAAAAACACAGGAGCAAGAAAGGTATGAGAAGTTCAAGAAGAGAGCTACTTCTAACCTATGTATAGGGTTTATAAGAAAGAGAGAAGGAAGGGAATGAGGTAGGCTCATTCTAAGGAATTAGGATTTCATTTTGAAGTTATTGAGGCATCATTGAAGGATTATAAGTGAATGTCATGCTCAGATTTGAACTTTTAATAGCATAGTCCACTTTAGGAGCAACATGCGTACTAATTAGAAGATCATGAGCACACCAATTTGAAGACTAATGCAATAATTCAGATGCAACACGATGGTGCTCTAGGATAGGGCCATGCAAGTGGGGATAAGAAATTCGAAAATGGATAGATTTGAGAAATATTATGGAGGTAATATAAGCAGCATATCATGAGCAGTAGAAGAGTTCTAAGGAAATTCCAGAAACCAGGATTATAGGTCAGGAAACCCCTATGTGCCAACCATTGGTAGATGGTGATATCAAGAAATTAGAATTTAGAGTCAATGTTGCTATGTTCATTTATAAGTTACAAAGCTTGGGGCAAGTGTTTTCACCCCTGGAAAAAAAAGTTTCCCCACAGTAGCAGTCAATGTAACAGATCTTCTGTACAAATTAAATGAAAACATGCATGAAAATAAGCTTTATAGGCTGGATGGTCCTATACACAAATGCCAAATGTTACTTAGTTGACTTGAAAACTCACTGTTTCTTAAATCTAGCAGAAGTAAACCATGCCCTTTTCCTTTAGAACGAGTTACTGACACTATGTCTCTCGTAATTAAATAAAGTGTTGATTGTGTAGGACAGGTAGGCAGAAGGGATTATTCAAGTCATAAAGACGAGTCAAGATGACAAGTCAGTCACCCACACTCTCCAGCTCTCTCCCCAAGGCTGCCAGACAGGAAATGGCTGTCAGAGGTTATTGTGCAGGTGACAGTTAGCAGCCGTACTTTTAACATTCCATCAAACCTAGTGCTTTGGCCTGCTTTTAGTCACAAAGGTCAAGACTCATTGTTTATATCTGGGTTGTCATTTGGTGATGTGAGATTTGTTTATATCAACTAATCAGCAGATTCTCAACAAGAAAAAAGGTCCTCGGATACAAGGAGAGCAAAAACAAAAGTGTTATATTCTCTGAAGTGTCGATTAAAAGTCTACATAAATAACAATAAATACGATTTTTGAACTGGTTGTCAGTGATGGCTTGCCCTCAAACTCCTATCTTGAAAAGGAGTTGAATCTTCTTTCACTCCTTCTAAGTTGTGTTTTTTGGGTGTGAAGGAAACTACATGTTGTTTTTCACAGGCTGGTCAGAGATCATACAGTTTCTAGGTGAATAGATAACATTTGCTTCTACTTCCAGCTTTGTCTATCTGCAGACCTTCAACATCGCTCTGAGTTCTCATGGTACTAGATCTCATCTTTCTAAAGTACAAAGGAACCACCCATCCTCATGTATTTCTTGGACTGATTTCTTATGTTATTTTAATCGGGTTTATTTCTTTCGTGCATCTGAGACATTTGCTAGTTTTTCTTTTGAACTGGCAGAAATCTGACTCCATTAAGGAAATTTCCCACTGAAGATATATTATGTATACCTGAACACAAGCAAACTTTAATTTGTATCTATATAGTCATAGATAACATTTCTTGATCACTTATTATGCCCCAGACATTCCACTAAGTACATTACATGAACTCACCCAATCAATCTTCCAGACAACCCTGTATGGTAGGTACTATTATTACCTTTGAAGATTAGAATGATTAGGAAACTTGCCTAGGGCCACAAAGAACTATGGAATGAGAATTTGAACCCAAGTCTGTCTGATACCACACCTTGTTTTCATAACCATTCTAGGATGTTGTTAACACACTACCCTCATGAATTCTTTTCACTGTTAGCTTAAAGACAAACAAGAATGTAAGAAAAACAGGTCTTCTAGCACTATTCTGCTTCTCTTTTCTAGAAACATCCCTTCTTCATCCCTACATGTCTCATCCAGTGCCTTTATAATGTCCTCCTACCAGCTTGGATCTGACCTAAGTCTTGACTTTAGGAATATGCTCCTTTGCATCTTCAGATCAAAATATACCATTCAGGTGCCTTCCTTAAGACATTTGTTTTTCACTTGTTCAGCAGAAGGAATTGGATACATTAATTCCTATCTAGATGCTAATGACTGACAATAATTTGTTATTCCTTTCAGAGATTTTGCATATCAACAATGGAAACCTGCTTTGACCCAGAATAAATAAAAAGGGAACCTGAAATTTTCTCAGTGTTACAATATAGGCAATTTGTTGTGCCTTTTATAACACAATTGAGCTTGGGCACCCCACCAGGGTGCTCCCGTGCCTGGGGAGCAGTTTGCATACAGTCCAAAGCCTGGGGTCGGATGCCAGAGACTGAGGGAGGAACAACTGAAAAAAAATGAACTACTAAATAAACAAAAATGTTTCCTTCATCTGTCTCTTCCTTTCGGCCTGCTGCTTGCCTGCTTTCACTCCTGCCTGCTTTCTTCCTCCAAAAAAAAAAAAAAAAAAGGAATGCTCTTGATGCTCATCACACCTCTGTGAATGAGAAAAGCAGTATAGTTTATACAGTGTTTTGTTATTAATTCAAGAGAATGTAGAAATTAAGAAGTGGAATTATTACAGGGTTTGTCTGAAGTTACATTAATAATTGTTACCTATGTCATCAGTAAAGACAGAACTAGTATTAGGAGTCAGGAATTGAATAGTTAGTAAATTACTACTGGAATGAGATGCTGATGGAGCATCCTATTTAGGGTTTGATGGAGCATCCTTCGGGGTCATCAAAGTATCAATTTGGAGAAGCATACTGTCTCTAGATGATTATTACTAAAACTTCTTTGTATGGTTGCATATACAAAAATCTGCATAACATGGAGTAGTTACCATTATATTTGAGTTTGAAAGGAATAAGTATAGGAATCAGTGTAGAAGAATCCAGATTCTGTTATCCATGCTCCATTGGGACCTGCAATTACAAAATAGCCTGCTGAGGTTAGGGTTACTATTTCCATGAAACCAAATGAAGCCAACTTAAACAAATGGGAATTGAACTACCAACTTTGACCTCTAATTGCATGCTCTAAACAGCAGATATGCCAGCATACAATTAAGATTTAACAAATTCATTCTCTGGAAATAAAGGTTTTAATTTTCTTTAGGAGTACCGAATTTATTCACTTAGTCAAATAGATCCAATACATAATTTTAATATATTCATTGCATACTATGCACCATTCACTGAACATACAAGTTATACTCTCATAAAAATGGATAAAATAATATCTAAGTGGTAAGGTTATTGTTTACAATGATACAATAGCTGTGACAACACTCTAAAGTACAATACAGACACAGAAGACCAATATTATTGTCAGAATCAAAAAAGTCTGCCTTTTAGAAAAGTCACCTTTATCTATAATAACCACCAGATACATATGTAGGGAAAGTGTTAAGATGAGGAGTAACATGATCAGAGCTGTATTTTAGAAAGATTACTTTGGTGTAAGTATGGAAAATGCATTGGCAGGGGATGAGAGGAAAAGAAGAGTGGGACCAGGGGAGAAAGATACACTGGTCACAGGAAGACCAGCTACTAGGATACTGTTGCAAACAATGCAGGCAAAGTGCATGAATTCAAGACACTATGGAAACTAGAATTTATAAGTCTTGACAATCGATTGAAGCATGGGCTGTTATGGGGAGGTGGATAGGAAAGAAAGGAAAAACAAATGGTAATTCTTCACATCTCACAAGAACTACTAAATGGTATGTACTACATACAATCACTTTTCTTCCTCATGGACTTTAGACCATATGGAAATTCAGTTGGTTCTTCTGTATATAGTCATTGAGCAATCAAGTTCTTTTCTTTCCATTTGTTTTCTGTTCTTTCTCACAGTATGACAAGTAGACTTCAGTGAATCAGGGAGGGGCTCCTTTCAAGGAGGTCTGTGAAAAGTATGAGATTCCAAGGAACAGGTTGGGCCCAGTGGGGTACTCATCCATGGAGTCCAACGGCAGTGTACCCAAGTGAGGAATCTGGATTATTAGCCAACAGTGACTACAAAAGGTTCAAGGTGGAAAAGCAATTCCAAATACCAGGCATTGAGTAAGGCAAGGCAGTAAGAGGAAACATGAATCATGGGGTCAGAAAATAGAGAAGACTGAGGAAGAGTTAGGAATGGTTACGAGATAAACTGGGGTGAATGCTTCAAGACAGAAGTCATGAATTCGCAAAGAATGAAGGAGGCCTGTTTTCGTGTAAGGTGGGCAGGCTGATACAGGCAAATACCTGATAGCTTCAAGGCACTGAACAGGCCCAGACACCGTACATGCAATCCCTAATCCAGAGTATTTCTGCCTTAAGAGCTGAAGAAGCTTACATTCCTGTGATGATAGCAAAGTTTCCTAGCCATCTTTCAGCTTTCTAAGATTTGCAGCAGGAACTGATATTCTCAATCAGCAACCACATGCTCTTTGACCCCCTTGAAATGTATGGGACAGAGGATTTTTCATGCAGAAGTTAAAATGCTAGTCTAACTATCTTATTCTATTGGGTGACAATTTTCAAAGGCAAATCTCCTTTATAAACAGACTGCTTCGTTAACTGTGTTTAACAGGTAGTGGAGTTTCAGTTACTGACAACTGCCAGGTGGTGACTTGGAACACAGCCCTTGCTGTAACATGAGATAGAGCACAGAACGCATATTTCACTTCAAGAGACTGTCTAATTTTGTTCAACTCTTTGCTCAGGCTGCCATAATCTCTGCATACTCCTTGAGGCTCTCGAAGAAGTTCACGTTGGCCTTGTTGTTGAGAGCAAAAGGGAAGTAAGTAAAGGGTAAAAGGAAAACAGTGAATCCGTCTCCCAGTCCCCAAACTAGGGTAGGAGTTATAAAACGGATAAAAATCTTAAGCAAGAGAATGGGGGTGAGGGAAAAGCCAAGATGGCAGAAGCTGAGTCTACCCCATCTGTGTTTTGACCTTTGTATCCTTCTGAGGCTTCTCCCTGCCTTCCACCTGGGGTGGTTCCTGTCGCACTGTCTCCTCTTCCCAGTAGTCTGTGATTTTCCTAGTTCATGGCAGCTCCCTTTGTTCTCCTAAAACAGGGTTGGCATGTTTCAAGCGGATTTTTTCTAAGAAGGAAAGAAGAAACGAAAGCAAGGACCCTTGGAAGGCTAGAGCTGGACAGGGTTCTTTATTCTAAGATAATGATTCTCAGGGTGGCCTCCCAAGCACAGCAATATCAGTAGTGCCAGGGAACTTGTTAGAAATGCACATTCTCAGGTCCATCCACCCCATACCTTCTAAAGCAGAAACTCTGGGAGTGAGGACCAGCACAAACTCTTCAGGTGATTCTAATGCAGGCTCAAGTTTGGGAACCACTGTTCTAAGGAAACTGCACGGCAGTCCGGACAGCCTCATTTGGGCGCACTTGAGAGCACACAGCTTCCTCTTTCCTTCCTCGCGTCGACCAGGTTTGCTTCTGTCGGCCCACAGCCTTAGTTACCAGTGGCCAACTCTAATTTTGGGCCCCTGGACTCCATGTTCTAGGTTATCGTGTGCGCCAAGAATATATCTACTAGTAATGATTCCGGTAGCTTTCACATTTTGGTCTGTTTCTCACGTGTTTTGCACTGTACTAAGTACATTATACTCAGTATTTCACTTAACCCTCACAATAGTTCTATCAGGCAGACATGATTATCTGAATCGTCCAAATGAGGAAATGCACATTCAGAGCTGGTGACTTGCCTGCCCAAAGGATGTCAGGTCAGAAGAGACAAGGCCAGGATTCATACCTAGGTATCTGTGACTCCAAAGCTCGTAGGCATAACTTTGATTTCATCCTGTCTTTACAAAGACGTATGGCTCCCATGCCAACACCATCCCGTCATTGTACATCAACTCACCACCTTAGCTAGCTGACAACTCTCCTTATACCTTAAACCTGTCCTATATGAATCCAGTGCAGGTTATTCAACCTCACTGAGCTTCAGTTACGTTGTCCACAAAATAGGAAAATAATCTTTACCTTAGAGGGTAGGTGTGAGGACCAGATAGGTAAACGTACATGAAAGTGTTGTCCGTTACAATAGAAATGAACGGCACTGTTACCTCCATGCTTCAGATGAAGAAGAATAAGTTCACTGGCTGCCTGACTTAGATAAAAGCTGGTGGCTTTCCAACCAGTTATTTGAGGGCATGAATAAGGCTTGCAGCTAGAAATAAAAAGCCATATTTAGTAGGTATCAACTTATTCTTTATTAAGATGACAATACTCTCTGGGGTGAATGTAACAAAATGAACATAAGGCAGATATATTTTAATCAAGATAAGTGAGAATGGCCTAGAACCAGGGTACTGCTTGGGGGGAGTACTGGTTCAGCCACTGACTGTTGAGATGGACTTTGGGCATTGAGAGGACACAGGGTCAGGGAGAGGGGAGTGAAGAGGGAGCCAAGATGCTGCTGTGAGAAGAAGGAATGTTCAAAGGACTGAGCTCCACCATTTTGCTTCTGGCTTATTGATTCATATTATCATTTTTTTTAAAAGTTAAGGTGCAGGTAGGCATGAAGGTGAGCAGGCAGGAAGAGAGAGAGGAGAAAGCACTGTATCTTTATGTAGTTGTTCACATTGGTTGTCCATCCCTCCCCTAAGATCCATGACGCGAATCCGGGTTCTTGAGATGTATGTGGACTGAGCTCTGCCAGAGGCAGCAGACCTAACTGCTATTCCACAAGGGCGTGCCCTTCATTGCCATTTAAATGAAAATTCGGTCCTCTTGTCTTTGGAAACTAGTTTTTAAATTGAGGTATAATATACTTAGAGAACAATATAGTGTCTCCATTCATCCATTTCTTCTTCCCGTTTCTCAGCTTTCCAATGATTTTCATTTTACTTTTCATACTTTCTTCCCATAGATAAGCTGAGTTCTCTATGAACATAACCGTTCACTCCTAGCCTTTCTTCTCTTTGTTTCTTTTTCATCGTGTCTCCAGAGCATATACAGTGTTTCAATAAGGTAGAGGTCATCAAGTCAAGCAAAGGCACCAGCGCATTGCGTGGAACCTGGCACTGCTGTACTGACAACAGAAGACGGAGTGGTACTAGAAGTGGCTGTGTCTTTGGGTTTCCGGAGGGACTATGTAAGTTTTGGGGGGAGGATTTGTACACAGAGTTTCTCTTGTAAGCTGCTTTCCTGATTTTCCTTGTATGAAGTGCATTTTCTATGAAATGTCCATTTTTAAAAGAAATATGGGTATATGGGATAAATATGGGATAAATCCAAATACATGTCAACATGGATAAAGAGGATGGATATGACAGGTAAAACTCTACCTGCTCTCTTTGTGGCAACAGAATCTTCTGCAAGTCATTTTTCTAAAGATTTCATTTCTACAGAGCAAAACTGCTTTAAAAAGGACCCTGTGCAATTTAGACTATCAATGAAAAGATTCAAGTGTAGTATAAATTACAACCAACTTGAGATAACCATAAAGAATTCACATGCCATTCAATTATTTTATGTCATAAGAAAAAGCAAAAGCCATATTTGGTCGTTTTCTAGTCCATCCAGCCCAGAATGTTTGTAGGCGACTCAGAGACATTTTGGTAGTTGAAACGGAGAGGGTCTGATTGCCTTTCTTAATGGCAAACTCAAAGGTTAAAGACATTTCACAAGATGCTCTTAGAAAGGTTTCTTGGCTTTGTCTTCTACCAATATAGTTGAAGTCCTTGAATCTCCATTCAGTTCAACTTGTACTGTTGCTTGAGGTGGTGAATTCCAAAGGTTTTACTGCCCATTATGTAAATCTTACTTCCTCTTATTTGCCCTGGATTTGATTCTTTAAGGTCTGTGTTGAGTTCTAACCAATAAATAGCTTCAATCACTATTTACTCTTTATATTCCCTACATGATGCTTTTATAATGAGGATAATACTGGGACCTACGTAATAACGTTAATAGTAATTTTGGATGATTCAACATATGTCAAGTGTTCTGACCTGTGCCAGGCATAGAGTAAGTTCTAAATTAGTGTTAATTATAAGTAGTATGAGTATTAGTATGAAACTTGGCCATTGCCTCTCTTGCCATCTTTTGTGGATAAAGAATTCTTACTTGGACTCTGTCTCAGTGTAACTCCTTCTCATTTCATCTTTCTTGCAGCACATCTCCATTTTGCCTTTCTTGATTTATGGCCCCCTGAATCGAGCATTATATTCCAGATACAGCTACACTAGATTTTTTTAAATAGGATGTGCTATTCTGCTGCTAGTCTTTTTTCTATCCATGAACAATTCTGTGTTGACCTTTCTGATCAAAATGGCAGAGTGAACTAAAATTATTCCAGAAATACCTATAAATTCTATATATGTTTCCAGAGTCAGAAGTAACAATAGATTTTATTGTCTATATTACATAGCTACCATTTTTTTCTGTAGTACTTTACCTGGATGAGATGATCTATTGTTTTTTTTTTCTACTGCCCCAACTTGGAGATATTTCCTTGCCACTTATCTTACATCAGCTTGGCATTTCACTAATGAGAAGAGCTTCATGTCAGTTACGAACACAAAGATACCACCCAGAACATCTTATTTTACACCAGTGACAACTCTTAAATAAGCCTGAGACCATGGGAATCTCAACACTGACACTTATGCATCCAAAGCAACACCCACGTTCTCCTACCCTCCATTTCATTTTGTGTGTCAGCTCCTCATCCATGACAAAAATATTGCTTTTCCCACATCCCATAGAGACTCATTTAAACAAAAAGGCCAACAGCATTGAAGCTTGTCAAAGGCTTTTTTGAAAAGTCTATACGAATGCTACCCGCTGGTCCATCTCTGTCCACAGGTATTTACTCTCCTGAGGAGCGCTAACAGACTAGTCACTCAGAAACTCTTCCACCTTCCATCTCAAAGGGCATGTTTGACTGTGACTTTACATTTATTATTTGGCTATGAAACTGGTGCAGAGATTTTTAGATTTTACTTTTTGAGACATTTCTTCATATAATCATTCAATATCAGAGCTGGAAGGAACCTTAGAGATGGCCTACTTGTCTTCATTTTATAATGCGGAAACTGAGGTCTAAAAGTCTTCTGATAAACTCATTTCTCATTTATTAGTTATTTAGCAATTTCAGTAAAATTCTTATTCTGAATTGCACCAAACTTTTGAGCATGTGTTTTCTCTGATGTCTCAACTGGGATGGATTTTTCATACCATGGAAAACACAGAAGATAAAATTGATGGAAGTAAAATGTTTTCAAGCACTCTGATTTTTTAAATCAATTTGTTACATTGGACTTTATTGTCATATGCTTTAGCTCACAAGTTGGCTTTTCCTCTTAAGTATTCTATCACCCAAATATACCTGCATTCTTGTTATTGTTAAGATCAAATGGGCAACTTGATATCATATCTGCATCTTCATTGACTCGGGTGGTGATGGGGATAATAAACCAACAAATAAATAAACGCATGTTTCTTCCTTCTCTCCCTTCCTTCCTTAAAACATTGCAAGAAAAAACAAGGCATAAATTAACTTGATAAGGTGGTTATATTTATGGCCCTCATTTGACAGAAGTTGACGTACAGAGAAACTAAATATCTTTCTGAAGATCACAGAGTTAGTATGTAAGCAACACTGGGATTTGAACCCAAGTACTCTAGCTCTGCCGTCCATGTCTGAACACTATATACCACCTCTCAGAATGAAAATTTTTCCAATAGCAAGGTTCTTTGATTTCTAATCTTAGGATGACATTGTGTTTGATCCTAATTGCATGTATTTTTGCATTTCCCCTCGTTCTACATAATTCCCCCTTTGCTTCAACACAGGTGCACATGCACACACTTATACACCAAGGAAATTAATGACAATATGCCCTTACCCTGGCCATCTCATTTTATGCTTCTTTGTGTTCCTCAGTGATGTCAATGGTCAGCCTTCCCAAGAAACTTAAAGTATGCAAACTTCAAGCTGAAACTCTAAGAGCAGTCTCTAGGGTTAAAAACAAAACAAAACAAAAACCTGAAAGTCCTGACACCTAATCTCTAAGAACACAATACACACGAGTCTTTTGTTCTAACCTAAACATTTTAAGGACCCAAAAAATTATAGAAGAAAGGTAAACACTTTAGGTATTCTGGATTCCAATGGCCTCTTAACTATGATTGCTCTGTAACTTTTGGGCAAGTCAAAATGCTTTCATAAAAAAAGGGTTGGATTTTCAAAAACTCCTGAGGGTTGCTGGGAGCGAGGAGGTTCAGAGCAAGAGGCAGACAGGGGACAAGGACAGCTAATATTTGTGAAGTGTCTCTTCTGTACAGACCACTGCATTAGAGCCATTTATGTTCATTATCTCATTTCCTCCTCACCATCAATCACTACTTGAAGGCGGTATTACTAATCCCCATTTTGCAGATGAGGAAAAAGAGGTTCAAACATCAAGTTCACAAAGTTAAAAAGGTCTGGCGTCTCCAACACCCATGTGTTTTTTCTTCCCCTTTAAATTGCATGACCTTTCAAAAAGGAGATACCCCTTGCCCTGTTTTAAGTAAAAAATATCAAAGGGAGAATGATGAAACTGGATTGAGTTAGTATATAATTTTTCTTTCAAAAAGCTCTTACTAAAAGAAAGTTCTTACTCTTTATAAGCCACACGAAGCTGCTCTGTGAAGGATCAGTTAATGTCACCTATTACAGTGAATCATACTTTTTCTTTAATTCTCTCTTTGGAAAGCACTGAGCAAAAATTAGTTAAAATCTTACTAGATTTCACTAAACAAACGGTGACCAAAGATATTAGCAATTAAAGTAAATTAAATTTAAACTTACAGACCTATAACCCTGTCTATTAGGTAGGTATTCATTAGCCATGATTATTTTCAATATTCTGCATATAGATAACGAAGCACTCTACTCTCTAATCCTTATAATCAGTAGAAGCACAGTGCTTTAAAATATGAATTCTGATGCCACATTTCCTGAGTTCAAACTCTGGCTCCACTCCTTAATAACTATCTAAACTTGGCTTGAAGCATTTCCAGATTAGCAAATAAAGACAGGGCCAGTCGGTGAAATTTGAATTTCTGAGAAATAATATTTTTTAAAGTATAAATACTTCTCATGTTGAATTAGTCATCATTTACCTGAAATTCAAATTTAACTGAGATCCTGACTTGGATGAGTTACTTACTCTCAGTGCCTCAGTTTCATTGACTGCAAAATGTGAATGATATTATAAGAGCAGTACCTAGTTCATGGGATTCCGGTGAAATCACATGGAAATGATATGTAAGTCACACTTAAGCCAGGCACAAAGTAAATATAGTTCTGATCATAGACTAATTCCTCTATTTACACTTATATGAGTTTGGCTTAGACTTCTGCTTTAAAAAAGACAGTGAAAAGAATCACTTTAGGTGTGCCCTGGTGAAGTAGCAGTTGGGCTAAGTCCATATACATCCCAAGGACTCAGGTTCGAGTCCTGGGGCTGGGGACAATAATCAGGATGAACAACTAAATAAAATAAATTAAAAATGCTTCCTCTTCTCTCTTCCTGCCTGCATGCCTATTCATCTTCATTCCTGTCTTCAGCTTTCCTAAAAAAAGAATTACTTTATCTCTCATTTACTCTGTGCAGAGCTAAAGTAGAAGAGTGCCTCCGAAATGTATTGTTATGCATACTCACACTGAATGCCTTACTTTTTAAAAAACTAGGAAATGTATTCAATAACATAGCATTTTACAACCCAGACACAATTTCTTCTATTATTGTTCATTTAAATGACCTTTCCATACAGCAATAACTTTTTTATGCTTTGAGAGTCTGGAAAAAATAAGAGAAACAATTTTATTATATATTTCATGAACTAAATCTATCCTTCACAGCATAATAAGCACTCATTTTTTTATATTTGCATAGTAGAAATCTGTATATTGTCAGATGCAAAGTAACATTAAAATTTAAGAGCTGATATATTTCAGTTTCTTGTAACACCTGAGAGAAACCCAAACACATAATAAAAAGCATTGTACAAAACATTTAAAATATAATCTATTTGTATCTGCTTTCATGATCTCAGATTGTAAATGTCTACCACTATTTCCACAATTTATAGGAAAAGCATGATTTATCCATATTAATTTCAGCTTGGCATTTTGCCATTTGAATGCTTATCTTCACATCTGGTAAACTATAGGGACGTGTGAAGCTTCATAAAAGGTCAATAGCATAGAAAGAATGGGAGAACCAGAACGGTGTGAATGATTCTGAAAAATTGGAGAAACATTACCTAAGATGCTGTGCACTTTCACAGCAGGCAAATAGCATGGCTTTGCCAGTAATCTCTGCTTTAGATTGCAATAAATTGTTCCTGTTTTTCTTTCCATTGTAGAAGACACTAACTTGGCTTCATAAAGCCAGGCATGCATGTCATCTCCCACCTCATTTTCTTCCGAGTGTAGGAGGGGAAATATAATACAAACTGTTCTGGCACACAATAATCTATTTTACAGTTGCAAGCAAGAAAAAGGTCCCAGAAAACCAGGTGATATAAGCATTCAGATCTCGTCACATCATTTTTATCCTTTATTCCATTCCTTTCTTCACTGCCATTATCATGCATTCAAAGGGCAACCTATGTATGTAGAAACACGGCAGAAATATTTAGTAATATAATTTTACAAGCATGAGATAAACAGTCATTACCTGGAGAAAAAAAAAGATAAGCTTTCGGCAGGTAGATAGGACGTCAGTCAGCACAAGCAGCATTTGACTGGATCAAAATACAGGGCATTTGTTTAAGCAACAGTTTTCTAAATCGGAAGCGAACGGTTCCAAGTTGCTTCTATTTTGTATGCCTTTCATTGACACCTTGCCATGAGATTGAAAAGGATTTCTCTCGGCAATGTTCAAATCTATATTTGCAATCTGACGTCTGGCTCTTTTTGATGGCCTTCTGGACATCTCCATTTAGATGGCATATACAGGCAACCCAAACCGACCTCCTGACCTTTTCCCCAGGCCTGGCCCTCCCTCGAATTCTCTGGCTCTGCTCCAGGCATCAACGTTCACCCATTTCCCTAAGCTAGAGCCTTTTAAACATCTCCCTCTGAGCCTGTCCACGTTCAATCAATTGAATGCTGTTGTGTCGATTCCACCTCCAGATTGTTTCTAGAATCTGTCCCTACTTCTTCATACTCATTGCCATTAATTTTGTTCAATCCTTAACCTGTAATATCACAATAGCCTCCTAACGGTTTCTTTTCTTTCTCTCTCCCTTTCTTTCTTTTTTTTTT